>PVLC010009129.1:0-55181 GCA_004027655.1 Graphiurus murinus | reverse complement strand
ACACTCACCCAGTCATGTCATTCCCTCACTGAAAAATGTTGGTGACTTCTTTCTAGCTTCCAGGTTCAAGTCCACACCCCGATCATGATTTGTCATTTTTTAAATGTTCTCCTGCCTGGGCACCTTCCTGATGCCTTCCACTGTAAGGAAGGCACCCACTCCTTTCTGTTTTCCATGGACTCTTCTTGCAGGAGGCATACTGGAGATGGAGAAGTTTATCCAAGCCTGTCTCCAAAGCCATCTCCCTTGCCCAGTGGAGGCAGCCTTTGTTAGCCAGAGGCCCTCCCTCTTCCCTGTCCCCATAGGGACCGTGCATGGCCCTCACCCTGGTCTGGTGATTACTGAGTTTATTCTCTATGTGCCTGTCTGTTCCTCTCCACAACACACAAACAGGGGGGAGCTTCTTAAAAGTTGAGCCTGCAGCTCGTTACCCCCCAGGCCCCTCTCAGTGCCTGCACAGTGACACACACTTACATGAGGAGACACGTGGGCATCCGTTTTGTCAAGGACTTATATAGTGCTCTTTTGAGTTAAGGGATAGGGCAGGGTTTTCAACACATACCCAAACCTTAGATATAATAAGGAATATTTTTTCCTTTGGCAGAAAATTGGCTACTTAGTATCACACTCAGTGTGTGGGAACTATGGGTTTCTATGTTGTTTCCTGTTGGATCCATAAAGGAGAAGGCCAAGGGCCCAGAGGGAACAGGTGCAGGTCCTGGTCCTGCCCTTTCCTGCCTTGTGTTCCTGGACCGGGCATTTCCTATCTTTGTGTCTCAGCCCCTTCATCTGCAAAATACAGCAATGACACCTACTTCACAGGGTTGTAATGAGCACAAAACCGATGGCCCAAGAAAGCGCTTGGAGCAGAGGGGACGCCTTACTATTGTCATTTTGTTTCCTCTCTGGGAACCAGGGTGTATTCTGCTCTCAGCCACATAGACACCAAAAGACAGTCCTCCAGTCCCGGAGCTGCCCACCTAACCTTCTCCAGGCTTCGTCCTGCCCCTCACCACTGCTCCATCACTAATGGATGCAGGACCTGGAGTCAAGTGATTTTAGCTACACAAGAGTCACTTAAATGCCTCTACTCTTTTGGCCAGTTCTCAATGTACTATGCAATTTAATGCAATTAATCATAGGATTTATTATAATTGCACTTACATAATTAATTTAGTAATAGAACTCTATTTAAATTGCTCCCCCCCACACCCTGCACTGAATGTGTACCTCCTCCCCCAAGGCATTGCCCCAGGCTTCTGGGAGAGAAGTTGGCTTCCTGCCTTTCTTCCATGTTTAGGAAAACAGAAGAGGAGAGCCCTCAAGTGCTCTGGGGTCACCTCTCAGAGAGTCAAACCTGAGGCCGCAAAGTAGCCTATGTTTCTGACTGTTCTCTGTTCTGGCTATTTCTCCCTATGGAGAAAAGCACAGGGCTGAGGTCTGGAGGCTGTCTGGGAGAAGCTTGACTGACTTATCTTGGTGGAACTGCAGTGTAGACCACAGCAATCCTCTTCTCTCCCTGCGGACAAAGGCCATGTTGCTTGGGTCTTTTTCTGTGGGATTTTGGATGCTGAAAAAAAATTTTAACTCAATACATCCTAGTAGAGTCCTGGGTGGTAGGCATAAAACCCAGCTTTCTTTTCTGCACAAACACTTAATAAACAGAACAAGTTAAAGAGATGTAAATAGGACAACTAGGAGAAAACACACACATATGCCTGTCACACCCTAACTACTTAGGTTTTACATCCTTCAAGGTTCAAAAATTTGCCTCTCAAGTGAGAGGCGTCTAACATAGGTTTGTAGAGCAAAGAAACCAAAACACCTACACAGGCTGTTGATTTGTTTTTTGTAACAAAGAAATCAAACCTTCCTGACTTGATAGTAGAAGCTGCATATTTCCTCCTATATCGGGAACTATGCTTTATAAAAGAATAAGCAAAATTTGGAGATTAACAGTAAAAGAAAACTCAGTAATTACTGAAAATGAATGACATGGAAGAATGGTGGGCCAGGACTCAGAACCATATTATAGCAAGTTACATGGTAACCAATTTTCCCTGCACCCAAATCCCATCTTTCTTTCTTTCTTTCTTTCTTTCTTTCTTTCTTTCTTTCTTTCTTTCTTTCTTTCTTTTTTTTTTAAGTTAAGGATTCATTTGTCCTTTAGGTTGGAGTAAATTTAAAGTTGGAATATGTTTTCCTGATTGCCATGTTTTAGAAGGAGCAATCAGGTCTTGATTCTGTGGCCAGTAAAGTCTAAAGCTTGTGTAACACTGCTCTCCATAGGAAGAGAATCTTCTGTCTTCCAGAAACTACATGGGCTAAGGAAGGCCCAGAAGTACTAAGGATTGTCATGGGCTCTATCATTGTGAAGACTCTTTTAAATCAATATTTACCATGTTTCTAGCACTGTGATTAAATACTCCTCTGTAAAAAGAGTTATATATTCAAGGTAACCATATCTGAGACATCTAATTATGAACACTTCTTTTCACCTGCCCATCTGTGGGTGAGCTCACCTTGAGCTGACTTATGCTGGCTTTAGCTGGGCGTGGCTTCAAGCGGCCGGTTGGGTCAAGTTCTGTTCCTCCTGACTGATCTACTTTGGCCCAATGGCTGCCCAAGGCACACAAAGAGCAAGTTCAACTATGCAAGCCTATTTCTTGGCCTGCCTCGGGTCTCACCCATTAACATCTCATTGGCCAAGGAAGCAGCATCACCAAGCCCAAAGATAAGTGGAGCTAACTCCACCCATCACGAGGCCAAAGCTAGTCTTGGGGTAGGAGAGGAGGTGAAGGAGGCAGGAGGGAGTGAATAGAAACTACTAGAGTAACACATTCACTCTGTGCCTAGGCCAAGGCATTGAAGCTTGCTTACTTATATTATTTTAGTTAATTTGTAAATAAGTATAGTGGCAATTTATTATCTTAAATAATTTTCATTGCATATCTTTAGATCTTTAGTGAAAGAAGCATAGGAGCTGGAGACAGAGGCCACATCCCATGTCTGCAACTTTCTGAGAAGACAAATGAGTTAATCATCCTGAGCCTCAGGCTTCTTTCTGATAGAAAACATGGGCAGCCAGGTGAGGTGGTGCATGCCTATGATCCCAGTACGTGAAAGGCTGAGATCAGGAAGAGCCCAAGTTCAAGGACTGCCTTATCAACCTAGTGAGACTTTGTTTCACAAAGCAAAAAATAAAAAGGGCTAGGGGTGTACCTCAGAGGCAGAATGACCATGAGTTCAACGCCCCCCTTCCCTCCACCTACACCCCCCCCACACACACACAAAAAAAAAAAATTAGGAAAGAAAAAGAAAGTACAGGCAATCCTACAGCTTGGACCCCAGAATTTTCATGCAGAAAAGTGAAATAATGATAAGAAAAACACTTCGAAAAATTTAAAGTTTTAACTTCAATTAGTGTTTTTTGTTCTACTTAGCACAATGTGAAAGTCCTTATAAATCAAAATTTTGCTTATTCTTTTCATTTATTTTTTTGTGGTACTGGAGATTGAACCTGGGGCATTATACCTCCTAGCTACACCCCCAGCCCTTTCAATTAATTAATTAATTGATTTAATTTAGAAATAAGTTGCTGGCCTAAATAAGTTTCTAAGAATCTTGCTAAATTGCTGAGTCTGGCCTCAAGCCTGCGATGTACTTGGATTACAGGCATCAACACCACGCTTGGCTGCTCATGCTTTTGACAAAGGAGCTGGTCATGGCTTAGAGAATTCAGGTGTCTTGACTCCATCCATGTCTTAGACTTTACGAATCTTAGGTCCTTTGCTAATGAAAACTGAGAACTATAATATCAGTTCAGTTGGCCCACAGTATTTGGCGGACATTGGAGGAAATAATGAATAAAAAACACCCCAGACACTGTCAAGAGCCATGCACAGGCAGCAAGACCTCAGAGATTATTTGCTAGTAAAGCTGACACTTATCATCTGAAAGAGGGGGATCTGCAAAGAATTATAGGTTCATAGGGTTTGGAAGGAGAAGAAGTTTTGAGATAGACATGTAAAGAAGACTGTATTGTTAATCTGAAAGAGAACTCCATGGTGGAGAGGGCAGCTTTTGTTGGAAAGTTGAAGGCTGGGACTTTCTTCTGGGGAAAGGTGAACATCAGGCACATGGACCTGGCAAAGGGGCCTCTTAGTGGGCGTGACAGTGCAGAGACTTCAGCTGATGCTCCAGATCATGTTTCTTTGTAACTTGTTACCCTCTGAGTTTCAAGCAGGGCACTGAATGGAAGACAGGGGGTGTGACTGACCAGCGATTAAGAGTGTGAGAAGATGAATCTGAATTTGTATCTTCTTTCTGCTACTTACAGTGGAGCAGTGTGACCCTGAGACAGATATGCTACCTGTCTGTGCCTGAGTTTTCTCGTCTGCTCAGAGGGGATGAACATCAGTGCCTAACTAACAGGGAACATCCAGCATTGGACAGAAGCAGGACAGGGTCACCTAACCCCAGTAGCCTTATGGCTAGACCTGGCTTGCCTGAGGAGGAGTAGAAATAGAAGACAGGGCACTTACTTGGAGTAAGATGATTATTGGCTAGCTGGGGTCTGGGGTGAACCATCATACAGGGTGACTCAATGTCTTCAGGAACTTGCTCTAGGTTCTCATCTTAGAGCCATTGGACCACCTTTAAACATCAAATTGTCCACACTGCATCCCAGACCAATTAAATAATAAGAACTTCTGGGGCCTGGGTCCAGGTAATAGTATCTTCTAACCCCACATGCAGACAGGGCCAAATTCAATGCAACAGGCAGCTTCCTTCAACGGGCCAGGTGGCTGGGAGCACAGGGCTTTGGAATTAGACACATCTAGCTTTGCATCCTGGCTCTGCCACTTATTAACTGTGGACTTTGAACCTTAATTTCTCCTCCTCCTCCTCCTCCTCCTCCTCTTCTTTCTGAGATTCTTGCTAAGTTGCTGAGATTGGCCTTGAACCTGCAATCCTCCTATCTCAACCTCCCAAGTACTAGGATTACATGAGTACACTATGTCTGGTGGGACTTCAATTTCTTAACCTGTGAAAGGGGACTAGGTCCCTTACCTTAGGAAGCTGTGCTGCAAAGATGAAAATGAAATAACAAATGAGAACTGATTGGCATCTATTGAGTGTTCCCAAACTGGTAGCCATTGCCCTTAACGGAGGTCTTCTATGAGAATCACTACATATGTGTCTTCCTTCTTACTCTGTTCTTACCATATGACCGGATTTTATTTTCTAGATAGCATGTTAGACAATCTAGAATTAGTTTTGCCTGCTTATTGTAATATTAGCACTATCACAACAGGGATTGTGTATGTCTTCTGAGCCCTCAGCACCTGAAACAGTGCGTGGTGTACAGTAGGCCTTTTGTTTGTGCGTAATTGAATGAATGAATTCAGGAATCTTATGCTCCCACCCACCCTTTTTGGAAAGCTTGATCCCAACAGTGAGAATTTAACCAATGGATTCCCTTTAAAGGAGATGATTGATTGCAACTGAAGAACGACGCTTTTAGAAATGTGTGATTTGGGGCACGGCGTAGTTCTGGAGCCATCTCTGGGAGAGGTCTAATTCATTGGGCTCTTCCCCTTTTACTGCCTTGGAGGAGAGAGAGGGCACATCTGCTTTTCTTTCTCTCCCTGACTGCAGGAAAAGGAGATTTGGAAAAAGCCTCCCTGCCCCCAAATAAACTCCATCCTAGGTCATTAGCAGGAGGGGTTATCTGTTCCACCCTCCCTGTCTCACCTGTCCCCTCAGGAGCCCGCCTGGGAGCCTGCCTGTGTCAAATGTTTGCTCTCCTTTCATTAACCCTTGAGCCTTTCGCAGCAAGCAAGCCTCTTAAAGAGGGAAAAAGCCTTCCAGGCAGTTGGTGGAACCACTCAAAGGCAAAACCTGCAAGTTCGCACTCGTTGGTGAACTCAAGTGGGTTATTTTTCTAGTCAGTTTAACCCCCAAAGGAGGTTCGGGAAGGAGTCCAGACTAGTGGATAATCACCCTTACAAAGAGGCTTCCATCAGGTCCTTGGATGATCAGTCTGAGTGACAGACTCAGGTGCTTGGCTGAAAGTGAAACTCCAAGATGACACTTTCTTGAATCAAAGATGGTCAACCTGAGAGGGACTTCACACATGTGGGAACTGAAGTCCGTAGAGGCTGAACCACAGGTGCAAACCATTCTAACCTGGTTACAGTGGACCTGAGACTGGAGCCCCAGTTTCTTGTCCTGGTTTATTTAATTATCTTCAGCCACCCAGTCTGTCCTCTTCATTTACAAATGTAACAGCAGGAGGAAACAATGGAGCTTGATTTCTGGGTAGAAGAACACTTAGTAAATGACCTGGACCTTCTAAAACCATAAGCTGTGAACTAAAGAGAAGGGACAAAGGTTTGAGTAAAGAAAATTTACTCAGATGAGTGAGTATCTGAACCTGGAAGTGCATTTCTGGTTGACTCCAGCAGTCTTCTTTCTTTTTCCTTTGTTTTTCTCCAATGAACATTCTGGGTTGTGTGTGGGAAAACATAGTTTATCGTTGTTATTTTTTTTCCCTGTTGCCTAGAGCCATACTTGGGTATGGAGAATTTGTACTTGTCAGAAACTCAATAGAACCTTAAATATTTCATTTGGGTGAATCTCTAGGAGGGGTGAGACTTGAGAGAGGCTGTGATAAAGATAATGTGAGCTAAAAAGCAGGCAAGTGTTCAGTGCCTGTGCTTGGATTTCTTTGCCTCGCACTTCACAGGTATATTTGCCAGTGTGTCAAGTCAGTCACTGCTGCTGGATACAAAATGCACTGTATTCTTGGTTGCCCATGCATTATTTAGTGTGTGGTAGTTGTTTAGTTCAGTGCATTTGCAAAGTGCTCCCTTTCTGTTTACCAAGCCACCGTGGAGAGTGCTGAAACAGGCTCAGAGACAGTGGAAATTGCCACACAGCAATCTGTCATCCTAATCAACCCAGAATTCAAGCTGATTAAATCTATATTTAATAAGGAGGCCAATTGATTCATGTTGTGTTAGAGCCTATCAGAAAGGGAAGTTTTATTGGTAAATTGTTTTTACTCCTGGAGTGAGATTATCCCTCTCGACTCCTCTGGCTCTTGAAAAATAACAAATAACTAAAATTGACTCAAGAGAAGGAGTAAATCAAAATGGAGCCATAAATAAAGCATAAATCCAAAATGCTGTCAAATAATTGCTTTCAAAAGAGAATTTGGCCCAGATCATTATTCCAAGTGATTTTTTTTTCAAAGTTTTAATGAAAATTCCCACTATATATAAAGTGTTCCAAAGCAGAGGAAGAAAGCCATTGCAATTGATTTTTCAAGGCTAGCACATTTCTGATACCAAAACCTGACATAAAAGTGACATAAGAAAGCCACAAATCAATCTCACTCATGAATACTGAGAAGTAATAATTCTAAATAAAATTCTAGTAAATTGAAGTTAATAGTGTTTTAAAGAGTGATTTACTATGAACAAATAGAACTTACTAAACAAATTTTAAAAATGTTTTGCGCCAGGCGTGGTGGCGCACGCTTGTAATCCCAGCATTCGGGAGGCTGAGACCGGAGGATCCGGGTTTGCGGCCAGCCTCAGCTACCTAGTGAGGCACTCCGCAACTTAGTGAGACTCGGTTTCAAAATAAAGAATAAAAAATAGGGCTGGGGGTATAGCTCGGAGGTAGAATGCCCCTGAGTTCAATCCCTAGTACCACACACACACACACACAAAATGTTTTACTATAACACATCTACTAATATAATTGTCCAAAAAACAATATGACAATGCTTAACAGATCCTGAAAAGCATTTGTTAAAATTGGATATTCATTGATTATTTGGACTCATAGGCTACTAAGAATCTATGAATAGATAAAATTTTTCTTAATTTGATATAGAAACTTGAACACAAACCAAGAGACAATGCCATTTGTGAGAGTGAAACAGGAAAAGCATTGTTATTAAAGTCAAGAAAAAAGCTGGGCATAGTGGTACACAGTGGTACACATCTCTAATCCCTGTACCTGGGAGGCTGAGATGGGAGGATTGCAGATTCGAGGCCAACCTCAGCAACACCTCAGTAACTTAGTGAGATTCTATTTCAAGATAAAGATTTGAGGTTTGGTTTAGAGGTAGAGTGTTCTTGAGTTCAATCCCTAGTACCAAAAAACCAAAACAATACAAAACAAATCAAAAACAAGAATTAAGCCTGATGTCATGATTCATATTTAATATTGTTCTGGTAGAATTGCCATTTTGATAATACTTATTCTGCCTATCCAAGAGAAAGGGAGATCTCTAAGATCTTCAATTTTTTTCTTTAGTGTTTTATAATTTTCATTGTAGAGGTCTTTTATCACCTTGGTCAGATTTATTCCTAGGTATTTCATTGTTTTTGAGGTTATTGTGAATGGAATTGTTCCCCCCCCCCCAGTGGATTCATGGTTGGCATATAGACAGGCCATTGATTTTTTTAGATTGATTTTGTATCTTGCTACTTTGCAAATCAGTATAGATACTATGGAAATCAGTCTGGGGATTCCTCAGAAAACTAGAAATGGATCCACCATATGATTCAGCTATACCATTCCTGGGTATCTTTCAAAAGGGACTGAAATTAGAATATTATAGTACTACATGCATATCCATTTTTACAGCAGCACAATTCACAATAGCCAAATCATGGAGCCAACCTAGGTGTCCATCAACAGATGAATGGATTATAAAATTATGGGCTATACACACAATAGAATTTTGTTCAGCAATAAAGAGGAACAAAAAATGTTATTTGCAGGAAAATGGATGGACCTGGAAAACATTATGTTAATTGAAATTAGCCAGTCACAGAAAGTGAAGGGTCATATGTTTTCTCTCATATGCAGAAGCTAAGGAGTAATCAGGATTCCAGAAGGACTTCAGATAATGGAGGAGAAATCCCAGTGGAGCCAGGGAGGTGGTCTAGAGGGAGGAGAAAGGGCAGGTGAGGGAAGATCAATGAAGGAAATACTTCCACTGATGTTATATGCATATCTGAGAATACCAATGTCAATTTCAATACCTTGTATGGGGAAGGCGGGGTTGGGGAGGGAGCCGGGGAAAAGCCTGCCAAGTTCTGTGTGCATGTATGTTATGATCTCTATGAACTACATTATGATGTGAGACTATAATGCACCAATAAAAGTATTTAAAAAATCATGACTCAGCTGGGTGTGGTGGTGCATGCTTGAAATCTCAGTACTTGGGACCCTGAGATAGGAGGATCACAGGTTCGAGGACAGCCTCAGCTACTTTGTGAGGCCCTCTGCAACATTTCAAAATAAAGAATAAAAAAAATAGGGCTGGGGGTGTAGCTCAAAGGTAGAATGTCCCTGGGTTCAATTCCCAGTACAGGAAAAAAAAAAAAAAAAAATCATGTCTCCATAAAACTAGACCTGCTGTTTAAAAAAAATTGTTCTAGAAATTCTAGCAAGTAAAATTGGTAATAAATAGTGAATATATTGACTGGAAAGGAGTATAAGAGGTATCATTATTTGTGGATTATAGAAATGTGTACCCACAAGCAAGTTTAAAATAAATGAAATTACATTTATAATTGCATTTATAATAAAATTACATACATTGTTTTTATGCAATTTAGAAAACATACAACAAATATTAATACATCCACAACAATAGTAACAATAAAATGTAAATTACCTAGGATAAACTTAGAAGATAATTTGGATGTATTTGAGAAAAACATACAATAAAACTTCAGAATGTTAAAAAAGGAATATGAATAAAAGGGGTGGTATACTATATTTATGTATTTCTGTATTTGTTAATTGAATGCTGCAAAATTTCAATTTTCTTAAATTAACATAAATTTCATATAATTACAAGAAAAATCTAGTTTATAATTCTCTTTTTATTTTGGAGGCAAGCTTTGATAAAATGGATAAAAAATATACCTGAAAGAACAAATAGATAAAAATCACCAAGAAAACTTGAAAAAAGAAAACAAGAGTATCTGTATTATAAAATATTAAAATATCTTAATTTTAAAATAATAAAGTGGTCACCTGCCAGTGCATGAATTCACAGATACCTGGAAAGAAACAGGAGTTCAAAAATTATACTAGAAAAAAGATAGCATTGCAAATAATTAGGAAAAGGAATTTTTCAGAAAATATTTTTCAGATTGTATATTAACTATTTAAAAATATATTCCAAAATAATGCCACAATAAATAATAGTTTGACTATTATTAATAAGTGATTATTTAACTTATATTAGAGACATAAGTGGAAGAGATAAAAATTATAAAACTCTGGCCGGGCGTGATGGTGCACGCTTGTAATCCCAGCATTTGGGAGGCTGAGACCGGAGGATCCGGGTTCGTGGCCAGCCTCAGCTACCTAGTGAGGCATTCCGCGACTTAGCGAGAACCGGTTTCAAAATAAAAGAATAAAAAATAGGGCTGGGGGTGTAGCTCGGAGGTAGAATGCCCCTGAGTTCAATCCCCAGTACCGCAAAAAAAAAAAACCTCTTAGAGGAAAACATAGGCATAAATCTTTATGACCTTGGCAGTAATCCCTTGGTTAAAATACCAAACACATGAGCAACAAGAGAAAAAATACAGATAAAGTGGATGTCATCAAAATTTAAAATTTTAAGTTTTAAAAGAAGACAACCCACACCATGGAAAAATTATATGCAAATCACATATTGGATCACATTCTTGTATGAAGAATACAAAAACAACTTATTCAATTTAACAGTAAAAATAGAAATAATACAATTTAAAAATGGGCATGGTGGTGCACGCTTGTAATCCCAGCATTTGGGAGGCTGAGACCAGAGGATCCGGGTTCACAGCCAGCCTCAGCTACCTAGTGAGACACTCTGCAACTTAGTGAGACCCAGTTTCAAAATAAAGAATAAAAAATAGGGCTGGGAGTGTAGCTACACAGCAACAAAAATAATAGTGTACAGTCATTTTTATATGTTTTTTGGGAGTTCTGGAGGGTATTTTCCCATATATATATATATATATATATATATATATATATATATATATATCAATAACCATCAAAATACTTGTATTTTCTCACCTGGTATTCTATATAGTCAAATTCTTACACTACCCCACCCATATTTTTAAATATATTCATTGAAAAAAAAGAAAATAACCTGTATAGTTTTTTGCAACAGAAATTGGTTAAGCATTCTTGTGTAGAGTTCTATGCTAAAACTCTATTAGATCATATTGTAAAAAATATTTAATGTCTTAGGGAAGCATGTGATAATGTTAAATGGAAAGAAAACAGCATACACAAGTTTCTAAACTTAGATCTGTGTGCGAGTGCATGCGTGTGTGTGTGTGTGTGTGTATGTGTGTGTGTGGTTGTGTGGTATGTACGAGAGAGAATGAAACTAATTATTGCAAAATCAGTCAATGCATCTCTTAAAATGTGAAAAACAGCAAAATAAAGAAAATTAGGTGCTGTCTTTGCAACACATTAGAGAAGAACCATTAGATGCTATATTTTATGCTTGGTATTCTATTCACTGTGCCTATTATTGGATTTCTTTTTCCAGCTTCATTCAATTCAGTTCAATTAAATAAATATTTACTAAGTACCTACTAGATGGAAGACGTTGTTCTAAGTGCCACGGTAACAACAGAGATGAGTACACAAATAGGTAAAATAGGGAGAAGCATTGATCACAGGGCCCAAGCTGGGTAAGAAGTCAGATAAGAGGATAAAGATGGAGTGATAGTAAAGATGAGATTGGGATACAGGTACAAAGAGGAGGACAGGGAGACAGTTCTTGCTGTAGTCATTTGGACCATTTCTGAGAGATGTTGCGATCATTATGGCCTGCCCATAGCCCAGATGAAGAGAAGTCTGATGGAGCAGAGGTGGTGAAGGCACTTGTAGGGCTTTGCACTTGGATGCTGAAGTCACCCAGATGAAAACAGGAAATAAACAAGGAGGGAAGGCAGCAGTCCTTCTGTAGGAATCTATGTGCATGGCATATATTAGGTACTTAACACATATCTGCTGGATGAATGAACGAACTATAAGTGTAAAAAATAACAGGCAAAATTAAGGAATAGTTATAAATAGATCACATGGACCTTCTAGAGAAAAGTTTGGTATGACAGAGTGAGGTCCAAAGGGTCTGGAAGTGGCAGGGTGGAGCGAAATGCATCCCGAACCTTGTCCTTGGTCCCGGGGTCTGAAGAAGAGAGAGGAACAGCTTTCCCCCTGGAAAGGCTTGCCGCCAAGGAAGGACGCAGTCAGGAGTCACTGAAAGTGGAGATGTCGGGAAAAGCCTCAGAGAAAAGACCGAAGATGGAGTGCTGTCATGGGCCAGGGAAGGTCCTGTTTCCAGCTTGCTCCAGAGAAAAGATGGAGGTGCAGGGCTGCCTAGAGGAGCAGAGAGGCTGGACAGAGATGGAGGGAGACAGGTGGGAGAGCAGGTATGAGGGTATCAAAGCTGGAACTGTCTGGAAGTGAAGAGTCAAAGAGAACCGAAATCAATCCTCATACCCCAAGATCTACCTCCTAATGAGAGCTTGTTTAGGAGGATGGGACCTCTTAGCATCTTCAGTGGGAACAGAATGGGATCACCAATCATATTATTTTTCTAAGGAAGGGTACATGTGCTTTGGAACAATAACTATTATAAAAAATATAGCTATCACTTGCAAAACACTCAGTGCAGACATTGCTCTAAACATGTTATATATGTTCATTTGATTAATCCTATTAGTAACCCCATTGAAGCAGACACTGTTTTTGTGTGTATGTATGTGTGTGTGTGTGTGTGTGTGTGTGTGTGTGTGTGTGTGTGTGTGTGCTACTGGGGATTGAATCCAGGGGCATTCCACCTCTAAGCTACACCCCAGAACTATTTTACTCTATTTATTTTTTTGAAGCAGGATCTCACTAAGTTGCAGGGGGAATTAGATACTATGATTAGCACCATTTTACAGATGAAGTAAATCAGGCATAGATAGGTTTAACAATTTTCCCAAGAATCCATAACTAGAAAGTGGAGGAGATGAGATTCTAACTCAGACCTCAGGGCCATGTGGTATTAGAACCAATGCTTGTATTTCTCTACTAGTCTTCACTTCAAGTGGTATGCAGAAATATTATTATCCTAGAATAGCCTCTCATCTATTAGCAAATCAATGGACTGGCTTCCATAGAAGTGTAGAATGATATGTGGTGTGAAATGTGGTCTTTGAATGGTCAGATCTGTTGAGAATCTTTTTGTGTGTGTGTGTGTGTGCTGGGGACAGGATCCAGGTGCATTCTACCTCTGAGCTGCACCTCAGCACTCTTTTATTTTTTATTTGGACACAAGATCTCACTAAGTTGCTGAGAGCCTCATGAAGTTGCTGAGGCTGGTTTTGAACCTGCAATCCTCCTGTCTCAGACTCCCAGAGAATTTTTATACTGCATTTATGTCTCTGTTAAGGATACCTGGCAAGTGCAACAGCTCTGAGAAGTTCTACAATAAAGAAGTCTCTTGACCTATGCTTCTCTAAGCATTCCCCACATTTGAACTAAGTTACCAAGTATTTCAGCCAATATTAGCTAAGAATCAGAAAATTAGAAAGTAATGAATGAACGTCAGAGAGAAGTCCAGTGTCAGTAGAAAGAAGTGGCAGTTGAAAAAATAGAAAATAAGCCGGGCATGGTGGCTCATGCTTGTAATCCCAGCATTTGGGAGGCTGAAACTGGAGGATCCGGGTTTGAGGCCAGCCTCAGCTACCTAGTGAGGCCCTCCACAACTTAGTGAGATTCTGTTTCAAAATAAAGAATAAAAAATAGGGCTGGGGGTATAGCTCGGAGGTAGAATGCCCCTGAGTTCAATCCCCAGTACCGCAAAAAAAAACAAAAACAAAAACAAAACAAAACAAAACAAAAAAAACGGAAATAAAGACATATATTATCTAATTTGACTTGTTTTGCCTTCTGTAATGTAAAACCCCTCTGTGGACACAAGTTTTCAGGAAAGTCTAATACACACATGAGAGCCTGCTGTGGTTCCATTTAGGAGTGGTGGTGGATTAAAGGGGCTGAGTCCAATCTGGATGACTTGGAGAACATTCAAAGGAAGAGACATCCAAATGACACCAAGAATTCAGTGGAAACAGAAAGTTGGTGACAAGAAGGAGTGAGTCTGAGAATTCGCAGACCTTGGAATTTCACAGAAATCTTAGAACATAAGATGTGATGTTTAAGCTAATTTTACAGGGATCTGAAAGGAGGAGGAGGACTTGGATGTCTCTGACTTGTCCTCTTCCGTCTTTATTAGGCTAGTGTCTGACTGCAGTGCTCATGAGGGCTGGGGAGCTGAAGCACAGTGAGTGATAGAGACGGTATAAGATTAAGTAGGAGAAGCAGCCTCAGGCGAGGTCCTGTAAGACCTTGTCCTTGACCAGGGGCTTTGCTCCCCACACCTAAATATAAAGGGGATCTCTTGGAGAATTTTTGTTTGTTTGTTTTTTTAGCAGCAGTGGGACAAGACCTGTGTAATGTTTACAGAGGGACACTCAGGCTGCCTTGTGGAGTGTCCAGGAATCAGTAAGCTATTGCAGTCCACCAGGCGAAAGTGATTGAGGGGCTGGCAGAAGATGGTCACCCTTAGGGTGTATTTTGGATTTAGAAGCAATAAGATCCTCTAATGGATGGGAAATTTTGAAGAAGGAGAGATGATGATTTCCAACTTGAGGGAATATGTGAATTGAGGTTGCCTTCACTGAATGGAAAACAAGGAGAGGAGAAGGCTTGGCTAAGAGAAACAAATTAGTTGAGTGTGGTGGTGCATGCCTGTATTCCCAATACTTGGGAGGCTGAGACAGGAGGACTGCAGATTCAAGGCTAGCCTCAGCAACTTAGTGAGTCCCTCAGCAACTTAACAAGACCCTATTTCAAAATAATAGTAATAATAATAATAATAATAATGATAATAATAATAATAATGGGCTAGGGGTATAGCCCAGAGGTAGAATTCCCCTAGGTTAAATTCCCAGTACCAAAATAAAATAAAATAGAAACAAGTTTCATTCATGCTAAGATGAGAGTCGAGGCAAAAAGAATAATTAGAAGAATGGATTAGAAGCTGGGCATGGTGGTGCATACCTGTAATCCCAGTACTTGGGAGGCTGAGACAGGAGGATTGCAGGTTCATTCGAGTTCAGCCTCAACAACACAGTGAGAACCTCCTTAACTTAGTGAGAACTTATTTCAAAATTTAAAATTCAAAAAATAGGGCTGGGGGTGTAGCTCAGAGGCAAGTTCAATTCCCAGTACCACAAAAACAAAACAAAGCAAAACAAAAAGAGAGTGGATTAGGGAGACTCGTTGTGAGAAGAGTGTAGAGGTTGAGGGTGTGAAGGACCAGGCAGGGTTGTTAACTGACGACAGTGATAGTTTGTCCAGACTGTTTTGCCTGATGGAGGATCTTGGCTTACTGGGGCAATGGATTTGTCTAAGACCAGCTGACATCGGAACCCATGTGACCTGGCTTCTGTTAGGCGGCAGGGGGTGGCATCTACTGAAGGGTCACAGGTGCTGGGCACTGGGCACCAAAGATTTTATCTAATCCAATACTGGTTAACAAACCTAGACCCTGAGAGTATTATCTTCTCACATTTCAGATAAGGAAATTGAGGCTTAGAGAGTTAAGTAACTTGTTCTTTATGCAAACACATGCAGCAAGTGACATTTCTAGGTGAATAATCAAATAATCTCAGATCGTGGAGATAATTATGTCCAACTCTCTCCTATTACTAATCAGGTATGCGGTACTCAGAGAAGTAGAGGAACTTTCTATAATTCCTCCGTGGTAGAGCTAAATTTGAATTTAGTTTTCATGACTCTTTTATCAGTGCTTAAAATAAAATAATTGAACTTCTAAATATATTTTCCAGATAATTGTTTGAAATGTCATGTCAGAGAGAACCAGATATATTATTAAAACTAACAGATTATATTTCCCAATGTTCCTCAGTTTATTGTATCTTATTTTATCATAGGAGTAGATAAGGGATTTGAAAGACATTGTAGTAGTCTTTATGATATCATAGTACCCACTACCTAACACCCTGTTCTAGTATATGTGTTGAAAAATTGATTTTGTCATAATTCCTTCCTGTGTCTAATCAGGTCAATAAATTAAATGTATAGATCTGCTATTCTAGGCCATTCTCTTTTCCCTACAAAGAGCTTTAGCCATTGTCTTTGCCCATACACTATTCCCCCGACATTCACCGCTTTTTCAGAATCTCACATCTCCCCCTCTTGCACACCCTCGGCTTCCCTTCCACAGTCCTGGCTGCTGTTATTGCCTTTGCTGTTTTCAAAGACAATGTGCCAGGATAACTACTTCCCTTGGTTTAGTGGAAAGAGATGCTGCTTCTGACTTCTGATTGGCAAAAATGCTATCTGGGAATCCCAAAATACCCTGAGTGAATTTCTAATCTCAGGCCATATTCCCAGGTAGAGGAACATGTTAAATAAGCCAGAAATTCACATGGTTCCATTGATTTCTGAATTTCCTTGAGGGTTATCTGGATAAAGGTAAGGTTTTTCTAGACCATGCTCATCAAAGATGCAACATTCATACTTCAGCATGTGTTCGGCTCCTTAAAAAAAAAAAAAAAATTGGGGGTGATTTGAGTACATTTCCTATATAAACTAAGCAGATTAGCTCTCCTTTTCAAACATGCCATTCAATTATTTTAACTCTGCCCTGGTCATGAGAAATGGGCAAAAGAAGTATCTGCCTTTGAAAACTGATGCCAAACACATCCTTGGCTACTCAATATGCTCCTCCCAAATACTGTTACTTCAACTCTAAGCCATATCAGCACCAGTGATTAATTAATGGATTATTTACTAAAATCTATTTCTTTTCTTCTCTCCTTCTGAAAAAGACACATGAGACAAGTGAGGAAAAGCCAGACATGTGTATTCCATTTGAAATCCATGATTAAAAAGCTTAAAAATTCAAACCAACATAAAAAACTGTTTTATTTTAATACTCTGGAAGGTTTCAGTGAACTCCATTATTTTCACTCACTATTTGCTTGAATAATTTAGGCAAGAAAGCTAAATTATACATAAAGTGTACAGTTAGAAGAAAAAGTTCATGCACAGCCCTAGGCTATAGCCTTCCCCTAATGATGTCTGAAGTCAGTGAAAAGAACTCGTTAGACTGAGAGTAATTTCTCGGGGTTTAATTTTTTTTTTCTTAAAGCAATAATGTTCTTATAAAAATCTGACAAATAATACACTCAAAGAAAAGCCACAAAAGAGAGTCTCCAGTTGAGGCCTCCGCTCCCGTAAACTTTCATTTAATTTCATGTAAAAGTTGGTTTTCCGTGCACCACAATAGATGATTGTTGGCAGCCTCGAGTGATCCGATTCAACAAGGAAAATACAAGTCTTGATTGAATAGAGTTGTTATTTGGCCTCATCAGTATTCTGAAGTAACAGAGTTAAAAGGAGATGCTTCAGGCTTAGAGACAACCCCCAATCTACTGCGAAAGGAATCGGCACCCACTCGGTTACCCTCCTCTGAACAAGTGGTTGCCACTTCCTACAGTGCTGTACTTCAGGAGCCACCCGTGTCATTAAACATTTACAGATTGACTCAAACGCTCACGGTCCCTGAAAGTGAAACAGAAGATGACGGGAATATCAAAACGAACCTTGTCACCTTTGATTTCTGAGCTGCTTTTGTTCTTCTCTTAAAGTTACACGATTGTAGAACTAGAAGAATCCAGTGCGACCCCTTCATTTTACATGAGGATCCTGAGACCCAGAAAGTGAACTGATGAGCTCAAGGCTGTGCAGCTAACCTATTTGTTCATTCATCCTAAATGTTTATATATATATATATATATATTGAGAGAGAGAGAGAGAGAGAGAGAGAGAGAGAGAGAGAGAGAGAGAGAGAGAGAGAAAGAGAGGGAGAGACAGGTGTGGTAGCACATGCCTGTAATGCCAGTACTTAAGAGGCTAAAACAGGAAGATCACAGGTTTGAGGCCAGGCTCAGCAACTTAGTGAGACCCTTAGCAACTTAGCAAGACCCTGTTTCAAAATAAAAAATAAAACAGGCTGGGGGTATAGCTTGGAGGTAGAATGTCCCAGGTTTAATCCTCTGGGGAGGGGGGGAGAGAGAGAGAGAGAGAGAGAGAGAGAGAGAGAGAGAGAGAGAGAGAGAAGACAAATCAGCCATATATAAAAAGCAAAAAAACCCATTTTTTTGCTGGCATGGTGCCTTGGGGAACAAAAGGTGCCAATTATTATCCAGTCATTTCTTATGTCCTCCAAACACATTTAATATTTTCTTAATTTTTGAAAATACTTGTGTGTTGCATGGTTCTTCCAGATTTTATGTGTAGGCTCATCTTTATTGTAAATTGTTTCAGTAAAGAAGAGGAACTGGAATTCAATTTTGCTTGGCTTAGCATGACCATATTAATTGCAGAGTCTTGACCTTCCCTCCCTTCCCTTCCTTCCTTCCTTCCTTCCTTCCTTCCTTCCTTCCTTCCTTCCTTCCTTCCTTCCTTCCTTCATTTTTACTGTACTGGGGATTGAACCTAAAGGCATTCTACCTCCAAGCTAGACCCCTAGCCCCTATTTTATTATTATTTCCATTTTGAAACAGGGTCTTACTGAAAGTCTCACTAAGTTGCTGAGGCTGTCCTTAAATCTGTGATCCTCCTGTCTCAGCTTCCCAAGTACCGGGATTGCAGGCATGCACCACCACATCCAGCTGCACAGTCTTTTTTAAGCAAACATTTCTCACATGTTATGAAGCTGGCACCAAGTTAGAATAAGATAAAAGTGAAGAAAAAAGATAAAATGGACAATGGACAAAGTCTAACTCCTTGTGGAGGGGGAAGTTGGTGGAAAAGAGGAAGAAGGAATGGAGTAATGGCAGAGACACTTGGAATGTCTATTCATGTGGCCATTTCATTTCATTGTTCTTTAGAAGATGAGACGGGGTCATGTTCTTGTCTTGACAAGTCTTAGAAATCGACTAGAAAACACATATTTTATAAACTAATCCCATGACTAGACAAGGTATTAAATAGTTCAGTGGCAGAATCTTCAGCTTTTTGCCCCTCTGCTGCTCTTCCACCCTCTGTTCATTCTCTGTTCCCAAGGAGACGTAGATGAGGCCCTTGGTAGGAAAGCTTTCCACATCTCTGCTTGGCTTGATGTGCATCAATGATGATGAAAACCCAACAGGTAATGCAGCTGAGAGCCCAAGCAATGTGAAGGAAAAGGAGCAGAGGGCATTCCACACCACGATTGGACACTTTCCATTCCTGATGAAGGATGGGAGTACCAAGGTGGAGGAGGAAGAGCCGAAGTGATTAATGTGTGCAGAAGGGCACATTGCCTATTGCTTGTCATGGTTCCCATTTATCTGTACTTAATGTTTTGAAAACTATTTCCTAAAAAACGTTTCCAATCATTTCATTTATATATATGAATAAGTAATTCATATATATATATATATATATATATATATATATATATATATATATATATGAATCCCTTCCCTCCCTCCCTCTTCCTCCTCCTTCTCTTCTCTTCTCCCCCTCTTCTCTCTCTCTCTCTCTCTCTCTCTCCTCTTTCTCTCTATCTCTATTTAGTTTTGGGTATTCTACCTCTAGTCTATACCCCTGGCCTTTTTAAAACATTTTTAAAAAATTTTTAAATAGGGTCATGCTAAATTGCTGAGGGTCTCACTAATTTGTTGAGGCTATCCTTGAGCCTGCAATCCTCCTGTCTCAGCCTCCCAAATACTGGTATTATAGGCTCTGCCACCATATCTGACTTACAGGCACCGTCTCTTCACAACAATTATCTCCTGGGTTTGGCCAGCAAGTTGTTCCAATAGAATCTGCTGAGAAAAGGATTCAGAAGGTTTGTGAAAAGGAAGGAAGTTACAAAATCAATTAGTCAGAAGAAAAGGATAATTGAGACCACAGTTGTCATTTACTAGGACTTCTTTCCAAAGCAACATTTGTATTCCATGTTTGCAGATCATCATAATCTGAGTAGACTCCAGAGGCATTACACCGAACCAGGTCTCTACCTTTGCAGATCCTGCTTTTGAATAATTTGCATTTTTCTTAGAACTTAGATGGATCCAAGGTAGAAGCTGGGTCTGCTAGATTGGTGGTTCCCCTCAAACCATAATTCTTGGAGAAGGATAAGCAATCCTTTGTTGAGTTCTGCTGAGGCAGTGATTAAATGTCTACTGTAATTACCGGGCAATCAATACCTTCCCAGAAAGACAAAGTTAAAGGCACACACTTCTCTGACTGTGTTTCACCTGGAAGAGACTTTGTCTTTGGACTCTCCTTCAGCTTTGAGGAGGTGGAGGAAGAGGCTGCGTGTGCTTTATTGTTCTTCCTGCCTCAGCTACCAACTTGGTTTCTGGGTTTGAATGATCATATTCTCCCTCTGGCTGGGAAAATATGAAGTGTTCACCCTGCCCCCACGGGTCAGCAAGGAATGATCCTTGGAGACCCATTAGGTTTGGAACAATGATTCCCCTGCTGCTTCTTCAGGGCTTAGTCACAGATCTCAGGTCTTCGGTAGGTGGTGCACCCCTCTTTCATAGAGTGGCCACAGTGACCAACAGGACTTCCTGGGGCAGTGGTAATAGTAGTTGTAGGGTGGCCCAGCAGCTCAGGTATGGCTGAGTGTTCCTATCCTCTGAGCTGGGAACCAGGCCACTCCTGGGACTACTTGGTCTTACATTCTGCAGCAGTTTCAAATCATCAAGATGCTAGCCTAATATTTCAGAATCAAAGTCCTCAGGTCCCATGATAAGTCAGGTCACACACAGGTTTCTGTCTATTCAGCTACCCTCAGGAGTGATCTAGCATTTTGTTCTCGAAGGTTCTTAATGTAATTGAATCAGTCCACTCAAACAGTGTGCACACAGGAACTGTTTTCGGAGACTGATGAGTGGGAAGGCACTGTGATCTCTCCCCAAGGTAGTCTTAGGAAATCGATACCCCAACAGAATAAGGTATCTGATGGTTTAGGTATAGAATGTCTCTGAACGAGCTCATGGAATGATGTTCAGGAGGGTTGTAATCTCATCAGTGGGTAAATCCATTGTAGTGGATCAACTGGGTGGCAAGACAGGCAGGTAGGATGTGGATGGAGGCTGTGAGTGGCGATGGGGGGTGTGGCCTTGGGGACTACACAAGTGTTTTTGAGGCCCTTGCTCGCTCTCCCTTGCTTCTGGCTTCCCTGATGAGAGAGCAGAGCCACATGCTCTCTCTCTTTGCCTCCTGCAGGAATGGCCTGAGCTCTGCCGATGTAACCAGCTTGACATGGACAGAGCCCCTCAAGTCTCCTCTAAGCTGTGTGGTCAGGTGTTTTGGGCCACAGCAGTAAGATTTCTGACTGAGACAAGGTGGCAGGTAAGAGCACAGATTGCTTGGGACTGGGCCCTGGCGCTGTTTGGTAGCAGCTGTAAGATCTTCAGCAGTACACCTGCTTCTCTCTGATTTGTTTTCTCCAACAGTAAAATGATAATAATGATAATAGAATCTACTTCTTAGGGTTGTTTTGAAGATAACATGGGTATTAATGCATATAACATGTTTACAAACAATGCCTAACATAAAAGTTATACAAATATTAGTGATTATTGATACTAGTAGATAATAAACACTCTGTATAGATTAGGTCTCCTGGTCATAGCTGCTCAAACAAGGGTTCGGCAGTTGACCCGGGTGGGACATCTGTCAAGCAGCCAATGTTTATAATTTATGTGACCTAGATTCAAAGAGGCAAATTGGGTTGTCAGAGTAGAGCCATCAGGAATTATGAAATGGGCAACCACAGACCTGGGCCAATTAACCAACAGGCTGAGAGGAAGCATAATTATAAAAACGTAGGGGCAGCCGGGCGTGGTGGCACACGCTTGTAATCCCAGTACTTGGGAGGCTGAGACCAGAGGATGCAGGTTCGTGGCCAGCCTCAGCTATTTAGTGAGGCTCTCTGCAACTCAGTGAGACTCTGTTTCAAAATAAAGAATAGGTCTGGGGGTACAGCTCAGAGGTAGAATGCCCCTGAGTTCAATTCCCAGTACTGCAACAAACAAACAAACAAACAAACAACAAAACAAAAAACACCACCTCAGGGGCAGGGGCAAGCAACATGGTCCTAAGTAAAAAATGAATATTTGAAGTTTTGAGGAAGCATTAGTACAGAATGGGATGCACACCTGAGTTTGTGCATATACACACACATACACACATACACAGTACATAAGTTCTTTTTATGTCCCATTCCATGCAGACACAAACTGTTGCTAAACCCTCTTTTCATAGAGGTAACTGGAGTAGGTCTCAGTCCCTTGCAGCCAGAAGCAGCTACCAAAGTCAACAAATACTTCTGTAGGCAGATGCTGCATGTTAGAAAGGGAAAGGGTGACATTAGGATACAGGCAGAAGTCAGTTGCGAAAGGCCTGTTTAATCATTCTCTTGAAAGCCACTGGAGATAATTGAAAGATTCAAACAGGTGAGTCACATTTGGTCAGATGTCACCAGTTCTGTAAAATAACCCAAGAGACAATGCCGAGGATAAATTTGAAGGGCAGAAAAGGCCAGAGGAGGAAGCTAGGGAAAAGGCTTTAGACATAATCTAGGCTAAACCTAGGCATAACCCGAGCTAAGGTGACAGTGGTAGAAATGAAAAGAAAAATACTGATGAGGATATTAAGAAACTGGTGACTTTCTGTGGGACACAGGGAAGCAGATGGAGCCTAGAAAAGATTTATCATTTGAATGATCAGATGGATAAACTAGTCAATAATTTTGGGAGTAAGAACAGAGACTTGCCTTTGCCTTTGCCTTTGCCGAGAATGAGGGTTCTGTTGGAAATCCAAGTCATGGTGTCCTGGGGCTCTTGGATATGTAATATGGAACACAGCAAAGAGTCTGGGATGATAGATTTGGGAATCTATAGGATGAAAGTGGCAGTTGAGACCAGCGTTTGGTTGATGTTTTCCAGGGTGAGCATAAATGGTGAGAAGAGTTTCAAGTTTAGGGTTTGGGGAGCACCAACATGTAAAAAGCAAGCAGAGAGCCTTCCCAAGCACCCAGGAGAGAATGGACAGAAAGATGGAAGAGACCTAGGACAGAGCTTGCCAGTGAGGCCTTTAGCACCAAGAAGGGAAGATATTCCAAGCAAACAGAATGATGAGTGCCGTCAATTGCAGAAGGTTGGTGCAGGTTACGGACATAGAACCATCCATTGAATGTGGCAGCATGGACATTTTTAGAGATTAAAGCCAGAAGACTGAGAGTAAAATAAAGATGACAACGGGTTCAAGCAAGAAGGGAAGGGAGCATGCAGAAAGAAAGTAAGAATAGTCAGCTGTAAAAGAAGGGAAGGTGAAGAGAAGGTGGGACCAGGTAAAGATTATTTGCTTACTCGCTTCATCCAAAATAGACTTGATGAACTGAGTCAGAAAAAAGAAGTTGGTGATGCAGGGAAAAGGAGGCCTGATGGACCAAGGGAGAAGGAGGATACAAGGTTCCAGGCACAGGTGGAAGGATGAGACTTGGACAGAGTGAGGGGCAATGCTTCCATGGAGGCAGCAGGAAATGAGGAAGGAAGGAAGCCTATAAAGACAAGTTTGTAGCTGAGTGTGCAGGGGTGTGGAGGGTTGTGTTTGAGAAGCTGCTCTTCTCAGGGTGAAAGGAAGCACCAACCTTTGCTGAGAATGAGAGGGAAGGCTCTGGCACAGGGGTTTAGAGAGAAAAGAGAATGAACTCACAGAACTTCAGAGCCATTCCAGCCCAGTCACACTGGAAAGCCATCAGTGTATGGTGATGCCAATCATATGGTGGTGGGATTGCTCCAGCAGTAGTCCACATCCTAGATTAGAAGGAAAGAAGCCAGAAAACTGGAGGGTGCAGGTCAGGCTTGATGGAAAAGCCTGGGAACAAGGAAGTACAGAGTGATGGAGGAAAAGAAGATGGATTGATTTATGTTTCAAAGAGATAGAAATGAGTCAGGTGTGGTGGCACATGCCTGTAATCCCAGTCCTTGGGAGGCTGAGACAGATGAATCACAAGTTTGGGGCTAGCCTCAGCAATTTAGTGAGATCCTGTCTCAAAATAAGAATAATATAGGACCCAGGGTGTCACTCAAAATGCCCCTGGGTTTAATACCTGGTATAATATATATATTATTATTATTATATATTACAATATATTATATATTATTATATGTTATATATATTATACACATAATATATAATATATTATATATATTATTATATATACAAATTCCATAAAATATATAGCTCCTAATATTTTATATATATATATATATATATATATATATATATATATATATATATATATAGAGAGAGAGAGAGAGAGAGAGAGAGAGAGAGAGAAAGTGAGTCAAGAAAGAGGTCTCAGCTTGCAAGGAAACAGAAGGGTTTGGACTGGAAGCTCTGAGACGGGGAAGTAAAACAGTGGTAAACATGAGAAGAAAAGAGTGGTGGCAAGTGAAAGAACAGATTTTTGTTATTGTGTGGAACATCAGAGATTTCAGAAACTAAATGGTTAAATATTGCCAAAACCAACACCAAAGGCAGGTCTCCTACTTGAGTAATAAATTTTCTACTCCTGGAATATGCCGGCTTCTCTGAAGAGACCTGATGTCATAATTGGATGGCCAAACTTGTTATACCCTGGCATGCACACTTGCCAGAGTAATTTATCCTCCTTTGTCACTGGAGTTCCAACAGAGGCTGGAAAAGATTGAGAAAGTTTAATCACAGTACTCTTCAGAGTCCATCACAAGGCATTCAGAGCTTGCTGTGATATTAGCAGTTTTACATCTTTCACTAGTGTCATTTTGTCATATTAGTTTAATATTGCCATCATGTAGCTGAGTATTAATGTGATACAAAAGGAAAATTACACGTGCACTTTTCATTTTGTTATATCGGAATCTAGTACACATATGACACTAATACTATTCAAATTCTGTAAAATATATAGCTCCCAATATAAAGTCATTTTAATGTTATGTTAGAATAAGAATGCAGATCACTATACTTCCAGAACCACTCAGTGAAGGAGAAAGGACTAAAGGGATTAACATTTATTAGTACAGGGAAAACAGTATCAGGATGAGTCTCGTGCATGACACCCCAGCCTTGCCTTACCTGAAAATCATGGCAGCTTGCCATGAGCCAGTTGTATCAAACAGGACTCCATACTTTTCTCTAAAGGGGTAGTTAGGAAATATGCTTATTGAACCATTTGGTTTCTGTAGCAAGCACTCAAGTCTGCTACCATGGCACAAAAGCAACTACAGGCGATATGTTAATGAATGAATGTGGCCATGTTCTGATCAAACTTTCTTGATGGACGCCAAAATGTGATTTTCATATAATTTTAGCAAAATGAAATAATATTCTTCTTTTTAGTTTCTTTTCAATCATTTAAAAATGTAAAGCCACCCTTAGTGTGCAAGTCATATAAAAATATACAGAAGGTACAATTTGGCCCAAAGGTTTTAGTTCTCTGACCTCTAAGTTAGAAGATTATGAATCTATAGGGGCACTAATTCAGAGTCCCCTGATAAGCACTAGTAAATTCAAACTTTCCTGCTTATACAGACTAATGTGTACATTCCCAAACTGACTTTAAGAGGGAAGAGGCATATTATTTTATTTTCCACTTTCTCACCTTTCACCTACAGAGAGATGGCTTGGTTGGATCTTCACAATGGTACCTGCCCTGATCTCCGGCCAGAGCATCAAAGGAGGCATACCAGGACCTTCTTTGTCAAAGACAAAAGCTGGGCGTGCTGGCACACAATTGTAACCCCAGTACTAGGGAGGCTGAGACAGGAGGATCACAGGTTTGCAGCCAGCCTCAGCTACTTAGTGAGGCCCTCCTCAACTTAGTGAGATCCTGTTTCAAAATAAAGAATAAAAAATAGGGCTGGGAGTGTAGCTCAGAGGTAGAATGTCCCTGGGTTCAATCCTCAGTTCTGTAAAAATAAAATAAAACAAACAAACCTAATTCTTAAGCTTAGATCAAATATTTGGATCCCCCTTCCCTTTATATCCAGTAGCAAAATACTCCCCAAGCATAAGGTCAAACCTGTGCTGGTAAATTCAATAGACTCCTCTATGAAAACGCCCTACAATAATCAGCATTGGGTTGACAGAAGGCCTGTTATCTTGTATCACCTTTCTCAAAGGGGGGAAAAAAAATATGTATATATATATATATTTTTTGTTGATGTTGTTTGTTTGTTTGTTTGTTTTGAGTTGGAGCTTTTTTTGTCTGTTGCTGACTTTCTCAAATTTCCAAGTCTCTTTGCCTTCCAGGCTCTTTTCTTAGTATAAAATGCAGTTATAAGCTGGGCGTGGTGGCGCATGCTTGTAATCCCAGCATTCGGGAGGCTGAGACCGGAGGATCCGGGTTCACGGCCAGCCTCAGCTATCTAGTGAGGTATTCCACAACTTAGTGACACCTGGTTTCAAAATAAAGAACAAAAAAATAGGGCTGGGGGTGTAGCTCGGAGGTAGAATGCCCCTGAGTTCAATCCCTAGTACCGCAAAAAAAAAAAAAAAAAATGCAGTTACCATTAGATTTTGTCATCTATCCCAAGAGCAAAGAGCCATTCTAAGATTTCAGAATGCTTCTCAAAGTTTTCCTCTACATTTTCTCTGAATCCTTTCAGTGATGCTTTTCACATACCATTGGATAGTTTTGCTAGTGATTGTATGGATTACAAAATATGCAAAATCATGGAGGGTGAGGTTACTTGCTATCCTAAGTCACCCAGAACTGATCAATTTCAGACAGTATTCTTGGCCAATACCAATATGCCCAGGATCTTCAAATAGCATGGTTTTATTTTTAATTTAAGGAAGAAGAATAAAATTCCAAAGTGCAACTGGAGGTAGCACTCATCTGTGAGCCATGCCCACTTCTCCCTAGACGACCTCTTTAGGAACAGGATGGTTCTATTCCAGATGCTTCCATTGGGTAAATTTTCAAACAGCCCAGGAAATGGGGTATTGACACTCTCTCACTATTTAAACTTTTATGTTACAAAAGTATTATTCAAATTGAAGTCTCATTTTCTACACTAAGGTCAATGCCTGACCACAAGTCTCCCCACATAAGCCCAGGGCAATTATTGCACATTAAGGATAACTTAATATCTGAGTCTGTTTGTGCCCATCAAATTCTTCTCAACACAACAATCCACACTACCACTGGCAATTGGTCAGACTTGGCCTGTGAGATAGAACTTCTTTGCCATCTCTGCACTGTATTTTCTTTCACTTTGCATTCCCTGTAGTCATGACACCAGCTTTAAAAGAATGCAATGTTTATTTGTGCAGTGATTAAAGGACTATAATCCTTACTCTTGCTACAAAACTACTAGTAAAAGACTCTCATAGAAACGTCCTCTGTACCTTCTCTTTTGATAAAAAAAAAAAAAATAGTTTAGCACCAAAATGACCTATAGTCATTTCCGGAACTCAACCCTAGAGGGATAATAAGTATGCCTTAAGATACATATGTACCCCATTTAAAATACCATTGTTTGTGAGAGCAAAAAGTAGGAAGCAACCTAACTATACAACAATAGGGGAATAACAAATCACTATGGTAATTCTATGTAACGTAACACTGTGCAACCATTAAAAAGGAAAAGCAATCGAGTAAAAGCAATGTGTACTGACCGAAAAAGAGATATATCTTGATGAAATCTCATTAAAATGTACATATATGTGTGAATACATTTGTATACAAATATATGTTGTTATAAATCTATCAAAGGAAAAGTATTGGAGAGATCACACAGAAAACCATACAATGTGGTTATTTTGGGGCTCATGGTGGAAGAAATTTCACTTTGTGATTTTTCTATTTTTTTTAAAAAGTGATATGAGTATATTGATTTATAAAATTATATCATCTTAAATGCATACATTCCAATGTACATAGATTTTATCAAACATGTAAAATAATAGTAACCATTGAGTGGGGGTGGGGAATGAATTTACAGATATACAGATAATAGAAGAACTAAAGAATGATAATTGTTGAAAGTAGAATAGATACATAAGGGTTTGTTGGAGTATATGTGTTTGAAATTTTCTACAACAAGAGTATTTTAAATTATTATTTTAATTGTACATGGTTATTTGTACAATTCAATTCATGTGCACAATGGGTACTGATAAAATCAGGGTAATTAATATTTCCACCTCCTTGTCATTACTTTGTTTTTGGAGCCTTTAAGCTCCTTCTAGTTATTCATAAAATATATAAGTTACTATGAAGCATAGTCATCCCACTGTACTGTAGACCATTATGAGGACTTACTGTACATGACAGGAAATACTTATTACCACCTTATATCCCCTGATCATTTGATAGGAAGAAAGGATAGATCCCCACCAAAAGAGGAGTGGTAAGGTTTGCAGTTTCTTATTGCTCCAGAGGAGAGTGGAATGCCTCCAATATCCTGCAGGGCCTCAGGACATTGGATCTAGTTTGTTCATTATGGAGAACCAATATATTTCTGGTAGTTGGGTTCAATGTGTAAGATAGTAGGCTTGATCCCATATTTTGCTGTCCCAGCCTGTCCTGAGGAGGTGGGCATTGGGGCTGTTTCTTATAGAGCCAGATTGTTATGGCCTTAGAGCGAAGGTTGCAAGGAATGTACTCATCCTTTGAAAACATACAGCCAAAAGAATAGACTAATCTTCTGACCATATGGCTAATCACAGAACCATCCCATGCATTTATGCTTTTGCTAATTATTAATAGTGCCCCTTGCTTTTAGCTATCAAATTAGATAATAAATTATATGGTCACCCTAACTAAAAGCTATTGCATTTCATGTCTAGCTTGTGTGCTTAAATTCTATTATGTCATAATTTAATCACAAGTACCGAGTTCCTATTGAAAGCCCATGATCTCTAGCTACTTCAGGAGGAAGTCTGGTGCGAAGTGACATTTGCAACGTGAGGAGGGCCATCCTATCTGAAGGGCAAAGTGGGGTGAAGCAGAAGGAAAGGTATATTCAATTCCATTTGAGTCTAGGGGAAAGACACATCTTCCTGAAGATGTTTTGAGCAGAGGAGAAAGGGTGTTCAGGCAGTGGCGATAGTGTAGCAAAGGCTCAGAGGTGAGAAGCAGCTCTGAACTTTCAGGGAGTTGAAAAGTAACAAGAATGGCTAAAGTGTAGGAAGCAAGCTGGGGGGGCTGAGCCCTAAGAAAAGAGGCTGGGGGGAGGGGAGGCAAGTTCAGGATCATTAAGGGCCCTTTATGCCTTGCTAGGATGTTTCAATATTATCTTACAGAGCTGGGTGTGGTGGTGCACATCTGTAATCCCAGTACTTGGGAACCTGAGATATGGTGATCACAGGTTGGAGGCCAAGTTCAGCAATTTAGTGAGATTCTCAGCAACTAAAAACAGTGAGACCTTGTTTAAAAAAAAAAAAAAAAAAAAAAAAAGATAGGGCTGGCATATGGCTTTGGGTTAGAATACCCCTGGGTTAAATCTCCAGTAACAAAACAAAATAAAACAGAACAAAACAAAAAACTAACCAACCAACCAAGCAGTTAATCAATCAAACAAACAAACAAAAAAAAGTGGAACTCACACCTGGCTGGTCTGTAGAAAACCCAGAAAAAGTTTTAAAAGCTTTGAATTATTCTAAACCAAACACAGAAATAGTTATGTGATTAAGAAAATATAAATATGGATTTAATATTAATTACATTAAGGAACTATCATAGCTTGTATAGAAATCCAATGCTATAATATCTGGGATTTACTTTGATACTCCAGCAAAACAACAACAAAGAAAAAAAAAGAGGGCGAGTGAGAGACCTTCCACAATAAATCTTCAAAAATAAAGGTCTTCCAAAGTAAAGGAAATACAGGAAAATGTTGATGGTTATTAAATTCGGGGGTTAGGCTTAAGGGAATTGATTTCTTGGATTTTCCATATTTGAGTTTGGAATTTTCATAACAAGAAGTTAGTAAGAAAAAAATGCAGGTTGCCTGGGTCCCACCTGACCTACTAAATCAGAATCTCTGTGTAATAAGATGAGTTATTAGAAAAGTTTCCTCTGGTGGCGATGGAGATGTTGGGTTGAGGGGTGGCAGGAGGCAGGCTGGAGGCAAGCAGGCTAGAAGCAGGAGGATGATCTGGAAGGCCAAGACAGTTGTCCAGAAGAGAGATAACAAAAGGTTGGACTGAGATGGTGAGGTGGGAAGAGAAGGATGGATGTGGAATGAATGTTGGAGTCCACTTGACAAGACCTCTTGTCTGACCTCCTGTCATTAGATGAAGTTGAAGGTGACTCTTCAGGGACCAAGTGAACGACCAAGTGGATGGTGCTATTGCTGAGATGGGGAATCCAGAAGAGGCAAATATGAACAATGGAAACTAGAAAATTCAATTCCATTTTTTCAAGTATTAAAAATACTTATGTCTCCAATGTCAATATCATTTCCTTATTTTTGCCACATTTCTTATAACTTAAAATCACCTCAAAGCTCAAAGTATATGCAAATGATAGTTTTTCCTATCCATCTTCCAAGAATATATCTCTCTTCAGGGTTTTAGCAGGTCTGCCTTTAAGTTAATTTGATCTGTTGACTTGGTTCACTATTTTTTTGGTGGTGGTGGTACTGGGGATTGAACCCAGGGGCATTCTACCTCTAGCTACACCCAAGTCCTTTTTATTTCTTGTTTTTTGTTTGTTTGGAAACAAGGTCTCGCTAGGTTGCTGAGATCCTGTATTGTGGAGGCTGGCCTTGAAGTACTGGTATTAGGAGTACTTGGAATCACCACCACACCCAGCTACCTAATTCACTGTTTACAGAGGCACATGCCCTTGACTTTCTGCCTACTAAGTCTTGTTAATAGAGATTAAGACCAGGTCTCTCATTAACCAAATATAGTGTCTTTGCTTCCCTTGAATCATCTTCTAAATGTGGAGGTGTGTGTAAGTATACTCGGGGGCTCAGAGACCTCAAGATCAGTCACATCTGTTCTCCCAGCATTTTTTTTTTTTCATAATCATTTCCTTTTTTTTTTCCAGTTGTAAGAATCTGAGCCTGAGACGTAACATCTTTTAGGAAATCCAGTTAAACCCCAAACATCCAAACAACTAGGTTTAGATTTGCCCAAGGGACCCAAGGAAGTGGCCTGCAAGTTCCTTCTGTGCTGGGAACCTGTCTGGAGAGCCGGATCTTTCCTGTAAGCTCCAAGAGCTCTTTGCAGAAAGCCATATTTCTTCCAAGTCTTCTTTTCATCCTTGTCTGAACCTGCCTTCATCTTCCTAATGGCTAATTAAAAAATTACAACTGAGAGCATTAAATAGTCAACCCCTTCCCTGCTGTTCTCTGTTTAATTTCTGAGGCCCCAAGCAAAATGCCTTAAAAAGAAAGAGAAAGCATCACATTTCTGTTTGCAAACTGCATGGTAAACACATTTTTAAAGGGAGAACTTTATTCCACTGGGTAGCACTTTAATTCAGTGTGTGCTTAGGCATTATCTTCTTCTTCTTCTTCTCTTTCTTCTTCTTCTTCTTCTCCTTCTTTTTTAAGTAGTGAGGATGAAACTCAGGGCCTCACACATTCTTTGTGAGTGGTCTACTACTGACCTACACCTCCAGTCATTTTTATTTTGTTTTGAGACAGGGTCTAAATTTCCTAGACTGGCCTCAAACTTGCAGTCCTCCTGTATCAGCCTCCCACATAGCTGGGATTGTGAGTGCCACCACGCCTGGCTTTATTACTTATTTCTTATTCCAGAAATATAAAGTTTAAAGGGTAAGATACTCCCTAACATTATGACTTTTCACTTGTGTATGCTGAAGGAATTTTGTTGTGTGTGCGTGTGTGCGTGTGTGTGTGTGTGTGTGTATTTCTTATTCCCTCATTGCCTGGCGATTCCACTCTACACTGAAGACTCTATGAGTTTTTTAACTCACAATTATTTCTTTTTCATTTAAGTTAGGAGCCTGAGCTTGATGAAAACTCATCCCCATTCGTGATGTGCACACTTAAGCTGCTGCTCGGTTCCATTTGCAAAGAGAGACCTTGGAAGGCAGCATCTAAATAATAATCAACACAGAGCTCTAGTCGGATTTGTTTATACATTATCTTAACACTCTATTACATATTTTAATAGGACAGGAGTTTAAAAGCCGGAATCCGACATAGTTGGCTTGGTCTACTTTAGATTGTTCTTCATCAATTGTTTTTTTTCCTTGTGATTATGCAGTTTTACTTTATCATCCCTTTGATAACAATTTCTGCATGAAAATTGACTTTATATTTCATTTTTCCCGTCTGTTATCTTAGCAGCATTCATACGCAAACACCCTTTGTGCTGCGCTGGTAATATAACTGATCAGGCGAAGCTGTGCCATAAGAAATCAAAACCATAATAATGTCTTTGGGTTTTGCATTTTAAATACTGTGTTCATTGTTGCGCTGAGGTTTCTGATCCCTTTCCAGACATTACAGAGATTACCTTTGGTAATGCCTATTTCATTGTACTTTGATATAAAATAATGTGTGTCATAAATCATCTGGGTGACTGTCATTAAACAGGAAAGCGCCTACTTATGATATGTAACAATTTGCTTTTCTAATTTGGAGAAGATTGAGGCATTTTAATTATGGAAGGTCTTTGTAAATGAGACTGGAATTCAATATAAAATTGTATTCCTTATGGAATTGTAGGTTAGACATAATCAAATCCATATTCATTAATTTTGCATTATTTTTTGCAAGCGCTAAATAAAAACATACATAGAAGGGTCTCCTAAATAAAGCTCTATACTTTTGTTACCATTTATTTGAGAAAAAGTTATGTTTACTTATTTAAGGGAAAAGGCACAAGAGAATCAGTTGTTTCTGTGGATTCATTGGCAATTGCGAATTTAAAATATTTTTTAAATTTAAAACTGGAAAAATCATTACCTTAAAAAGTCGAGAAAAGACAAAGAAGGGGCATAAAGAGACAAGGGGTGGGTGGGTGGGGGAAGCTATTTAAAATTATCAGTGTGCTTCATAGTTTCAAGATTGTTTCCATTTGGAAAGGAATGGGGGTTTGAAGCCTTCCCAGTGAAGAACAATTGAAAATTATTGGAGCCCTTCTCTTTAAAGGTGACCAGAGCTCTGAACACAGACACTATGGCATGATTTAAAATTATGAGAGCTCTTCAAATTGTTTAAAACATTGATTTTTTATAAAATGGATTTCCACATTTTATTTCTTCAGTGACTAGATAATTATAGCAGCCTAGAAGCTGAGGTGCTTAATTCTGAAACTAGTATTTTCCCTTTGACTCTTTCCTTTTTCTTTCCTTCTGCACCTCCCCCCCCCTTAATAAGTTTCCTAGTTTCCCTTGCTGCTGGGATAGACACATCACTCTTTGTTCTTGCTCATAAATCACTCTGCAACCGAGGAACCAGGAAGTTATTAGGGGTGAGAAGAAGGTCAGTTCGAAAATTCAGATTGATCTAACCTATTCTCGCAAAAGAACACTTTACCTACCTCAAATCCAAAGTGAAGCACCAATGCGAGGCTGTTCCAGTAGTCCTGTAATGATGCTGCACAAAAGAGGAGACTTCAGCAGCTTTTACAGTAAGTGTTACAAAGATGCACAGGACTTTAAAGTTGTCATCAGCTAAGTATTTAGTTACTGTTACGTTTGCCCATGCGCACTGTCCCAAACACATTTTTTTTTCCTTCTTTGCTCCTGTTTCTTTCCCATTCTCTTTCCCTCACCTTCTTTGTCTCTCATTAATACAGACAGGTAAAAAGGAAATGTAGTGTGAAGACTGATCCAATGGAAAAGGGGATCTTGCAATTGGGAACCCTAGATATTTTGTCTCTCCACACAATATTGTGGAGAGGTCTTGTGATATTGTGATACTGGTCTTGGGTGAACACACACACACACATACAGTCTTGTGCAAGCTAACAAGGGATATGATAAGAGATAATTAACTCAAGGGCTCCAGTTTAGGTAACGAATTCCATCTTTTCATTCCCTCCAAAAGTTCCCTTTTTCTTGCTCTGCTGTCCTCCCTGTTGGGTAAGCTATTTGGTAAAGGGCAGAAGCAGTGTTCCATGTGTTTTGTAAAAAGCTTTATCAAAGCGAATAGAACATTATATTAGGTCTTTGTCAGCTTGAACTCACACCTGCCACACACAAGGTTTGTTGGCCTTTCGTGCACATCATAACTTGAGTCTAAATCTAAAGGAACAGGAAAAGCAATAGAGCAAAGCTATCCAGATGTTACTCAGTCTGTGCGACTGTAAATTTTAGAAGTACCAGCTTTCCATCCAGATTTTAGTGCAGTGGGAACTATATGAAAATTCCAAGACATACTGGTTTATTGAAGTGTCTGGCCACTTCTATATGAATTTTGGAACAGATGTACTGAGGTAGGCAATAAAACTGTGATAATAAGGAACATTTCCACATCAACTCACTAAACTACTAATCTATAATGAGGACCAAAACTCAACAGTGGAGTAGGGTGATTTTCATTATAACTTGAAAAAAAGAAAAAAAAAAAAAAAAAAAACCTGTCAGTTATGCAAATCCAGCCTTGACTTTAGCTTTGGTCAAGATTGGGGGTGGAAGCTGACATATATAAAAATTGCTTTATTCAGAACATCAATATTACTTTTTTAATTAATGAAAATATTATAGGCACATAGTATAGGCCTTTCAGTTTATCTTTATAAAAGTTTGTGGTCATTTTACATTAATATGCAATGCTTACACAACCCCAAGCTGGTGCTTTGGAGCCCCTTCAAATTTTGAAGCTTGTGTCTGACTCTCAGGGCCACTGCTAAAAGTAGAGGATAGCACTCCAGAAGCTGGGGGTTTGGTTTGCACAAATTTCTGGCGCAGCCACTGGCTTTACAATGTACACCTCCCGATAGAGAAGGTGGTGCGCCATCTTGATTGTGCTTGCTGGCTTCTCATTCCCAGTCTCATCCCAGCTTCCTGACTCCTCCATGGGCGAGCATTCCAGGATACAGTACCCAGGGATCGCTGTTAAGCCATTAGTATCCCTTTCAGGGATTTGCAAAGCGGTACAACTAGAGCTGTGGAATTAATGGGGTTCCCCTGAATTCTTGACCATTTATCTCAACAAGACAGACTAGAGGTTGATAGAAAGATTACAACTTTTGAAATAGAAGGAAAACTTAAACAATGAAACAAAAACCCAAATGGAAGATGCCTTACTGGTGGCATATGGATTCTTAACTCTTAGCCCTTGCTCTACTAACCTGCCATAATTAGAAATTTTTTTTTAATGAATAATCTTTCTGTGATACTACAAGATGATGACAAATGAGGACTTTGGAAGCAAAAAAGGAAGGAAGCGGAGGAAGGAAGTTCCCTAGCAGAAGCAGGCAGTGACCTCAGGAGCTACTCAGGACCTGGGCTGCATGGCAGCTGACAGGCAGATAAGCATGCCTCAGGACTCCTGGGACACACAGTTCCTGAGGCATCCTTCCTCAGGGTGCGCTCTTTCTCTCTCTTTCATCACATTTGGGTAATATTAAAGCTAGTAAGGTGACATTTGCTGTTCCCTGGAATTTTGAAATTTATTTTTTCTAGCATTACTCAGTTTCCCCAGAGTAGGTTTTGTTTGTGTTTATTTCTTTGTTTGCTATAACATGGCTCCCACTGGTCACTTCATATATTTTCCTGTTACCGGTTCCAAAAGAGTCCTGCAGCCCCAAGGAAGCCGAAAAATGGCAAACAGTAGGAGAAAGCAGTAGAAGCAAAACGAAAATGTTAGTGACCTGTATTTATGGAGAAAGTCAGCTCTTTTCTCTGAACAGGGCTTCGTAGAGGCAGAGAGAGGCCCAGGCCACTCGCTTTTTTGTTGTTCTTTTTTCTGTTGTGATCCTTAGTATATTAAAAAGCAACTGTGCTCACAAGACACATGAAAAAGCTGTGGGACATTCCAAAAATTTATATTTAACAAACTAATAATTGTAAAACATACAGGAATACAATGGCCATGTGTTTAAGTTCATTTGAAGAGAAGATCAAAAGTCCAAATAGGAGGCTTTCATGAATGTGAGCCGTAGGACAAATGGCTCCTTCCCAACCTCCCCGCTGCCCAGCTCCAAGCCACAGACATATGTCTGTCCCTCAGTGTGCAATGCATGTCTGCAGCATCTGCTCCAGGGGAAAACATGAGAGTAACCCGAAATACTGTGGGTCAGGCTCCTAACTTAAACCGTGGCTAGCCATGAAGCCCATTGAGCTTTGTTCTCTTCTCCTTCTGTCATTGTTTACATTGTATGTAGATCTGAACCTGTAAGAAGGTCTTCAGACAGTATTTGCCAACGGTGAGCAAAGTTAAGCGAAATTCTTCTTGCCTTACAAATGCCAGTCAATGTACAAGGAAGATGGGGTCTGATGGAGAAGGTGGGCCACTGGTATATGCACTGCTTGCTCACAAGGAAGGGAAAGAAAGGATGCAATAGTTCCGAGCTCCCTGGTGGGCTGCAGGCTTTATTCTGCCATTCTATTTTCTTGATGAGATATTGCTACGTGGGAATCAAAAGCAGCATCAACGCACTTAATTTTGTCAGCGCACTTTATTTTGTCAGCTTTATCATTCCTTTAAATCTAGTGGTTATTATGGAAACTTTCAGATAAATACAAAAAATAGAATAATAGAAGGTACTCCTATACACCCATCACCAATATTCACCAGTGATGAGCAATGACTTCAAACTATGCACCTGTGGAAATGGCTGCAGGAAGATGGAGGTAGGAGATTTTACTTCATGACCATCTTTGGTTTGTACTTGTGCCTTTATGCAACCAAACCTCATATCTCTGCTCCCACAGATGACTTCATAACTGCTTTTGAATCAGGGAAACTATATGTATTGCCATGAAAAGGGAGATTCAATGCAACCAAGGTTAGGATGACCCCTGAATTGATTCTTTCCTCATTTTTCATTTAAGACTTGTAAGTAGCTTAAACATATTGGTTGACAAGTAGAGGGACAAGCCATTGGGTAAAGATAGAATAATGTTTTCTGCATAACTACTTGCTTTGAAAGAAGACAAGATTTGTGTACTTGTGTGTGTGTGTGGTGTGTGTGTACGTGCACACGCGCGTGCATGCACGTGCACATAAAAACAGAAAGAAAAACTAAGTCAGTGAAACAGAAACACCTCAAGAAAACTGAAATTGCAAATGAAACTCCTAGAAAAAGACTTTCAGAACACATCTGGAAATGGGGTTTTTCTTATTATCAACGATAGTGTCATGTCTAGGGCAAAACAAAGAATACTTAGCACAACCATTGATGTATCTCATTGTGTAAAGGGAAGTTATTTAGCTCAGAATTTAGGTTTTCCTTTCACCATGAGAAGATAGGGTTTCTAGTTAAAAACTAATGCCAAAGATCTTCAACTGGCTTGACATGGAAAACATCTATTGCTATAAATTCCAGGGATTACTAAATGGAAGGATAGACAGTGTTCGGGGTAACTGGTAGTTGTGAAGTCCATCTCTGGGCTTCACTACCAGTAGCTGAGGATCTTGCATTGGGAGTATTAGTTAATCTCTGGTTGAGTTCACTCACCTATGAGAGACTAAAGACAATCTTCGCCTTCTAGATGGCTAAGTGCCAAAAATGTAGAAAGGAAAGGAGGGTGAGGGGTGATTGTGAATTTTAAAATTTTCTTTTTTTTTTTTTTTGGTATTGGGGATTGAACCCAGGGGCATTATACCTCTAAGCTACACCCCCAGTCCTATTTTGTAATTTTTATTTTGAAACATGGTCTCACTAAATTGCAGAGAGCCTCACTAAGTAGCTAAGGCTGGCCGCGAACCCGGATCCTCCGGTCTCAGCCTCCCAAGTACTGGGATTACAAGCATGTGCCACCACACCTGGCTTAATTTTCTAACCCTAACATTTTATAAAGTGCTTTGGGATTCTTGGGACAGAAAAGAGAGTGCAAGACTTTACCCAGTTCATTTGATTGCTCATTCCACCAAAGGCCCCAGGAGTCTGAGCTGGCCTCAAAATGCATCAGGTGGGCTGCAGATTTTATTCTGCCATCCCATTTTCTTGCCCAGGGTCCTGTGCTCATTAATGCTCTGCTGTCATCACCTTGAAATTCTCCAGTTTTGAGCAAGGGGCTTCACATTTTCATTTTGCCACAAATCTGGTAACCATTCTTGCCCAGAAACTCTTGGGGGACAAGCCACTGTTCTTTTGATGGCATGACTATCTTACTAAGAGTCTCTACACTGCCTACTTTGTGTATGGGACTTCCCTTATAGACCAGGAGATGAGATGAATGCCAGGTGTCTTAGTCCACTGGAGCTGATGTAACGAAATATCGTGGATGGGCTCATTTATCAACAACAGGAATCTATTGCTGACAGTTCTAGAGACTGGGAAATCTGAGATGAAAGAACCAACAGATTCAGTGTCTAGTGAGGGCTGATTTTATTTCTCAAAGATGGTCCCTTCTAACCGTATGCTCATGTGGTGAAAGGGGCAAGGTGCTCAGAGGCTCCCTCAGGCCTCTTTTATAAAGGCAGTAGTCCCATTCACCTTCCACAAGCCCTACCTTTCCATACCATCATGTTGGGGTTTAGGTTCCAACATATGAATTTTTCTTTTTGGGGGAGAGGGCACAAATACTCAGACCAGAGCACTAGATATTAGGAGATTTATGAGTTCCTAATCATACATCAGGACAATTAAGATTCTAAGATATTCTGAGAGTAGAATTTGAGGTTAAGTGAACCTCTTAGAACCTCTTTAAGAAATACTTACACTGGAAAAATGAAAGGCAGACCTCCTTCGGATTGCCATTTGATGACACCAAGGTGACATTTTTAAGCATCCCCTTTTATTTCTGTTGCACTGTTTCTCTGTGTTAGGCATTGCTCAAGCTCAACAATTTTTACAATCTTTGGACATCACTCCACTTTGTAACATTGGTTGTGTTTTGTTTGATTTTGAATATGCAGTGATATCAATCAGAGCAAACTTTTCTGATTTTATAGTTTCTTCTAAAATTTGAGTTGTTACTCCTTTGATTCTCCAATGAAGAACTTTCGTGTTAGCCTGCTACGCACTTACAGGTCCAGGGATGATCATTAAACACGTTAGGTAACATGAAGCCTCAAGAGCCCTTGAGATCTTATACCACCAGTCTTGAAGAAATTAAACAAAACAAAAAAACCCTGTACATCTCAGTATTCTAAGGAAAATGGATTTTACCCTTAGGTAAATAACTGGCAAAGAGACTGGTATAGCATTACATGGCAGGAAGTACATGTGGCAGGCAGTTGGAGAAGTCAGTGCTGGGCAGGACCAAAACAGAGATCTGCTATGGAATCCACATTTTCATAAAGCCTGTAAGGATATTATCAAATCTACTAAGCACTTGAGCCTGATAGCTCTTGACCACATTTCCCCAGTCTACAAAGTGCCTGGATTTGTAAATTGCCAGAGGGTTTTGATTTACTTCTTGTGTAGGAAGCAGGACTTCAAATACTGGGTCATAAAACCTCTTTTTAAATGTTTTCTACCTGGAAAATAGACAGAGTAGGGTTTCCCTCAGCCCACAGCTTGTATAGCATTTGATATATGCTCCAATTAAGAGAGGTTAAAAAAATGATTCCACTTTTTTGGTCCTGCTCCAATTCAGTACCAATTGAAAGAAGTCCTATGTAGAGGTTAGACAGATGGAGATCAAAACATCAGCTTTGAGAGTGAGGCTTAGGTCCATGGACCATCCATCGGGCTTGCTAACCCTTAAGAATCATACTCACTGGGTTACAGGTGCCACCTGTGCTGGGGGAGCTCCCAGGGCATGAAGACAGTGAGAGTAGGCACCTGGGCATGCAGATAGCTCCTGAGGAGGGAAGTAGCAAGTGCTGAGCCATTCCTGCTTAGTTACTTCTCTCCAACCCACAAATCAATAAAGCAATGGAGAGAAAGTAAGAAAGTAATTGCAATTGTGGAAATTCTTTCACATGAAAATGTAAGGACTAAGGAATAAGCATTATCTTAATAGTAAATAAAATATTTTATAGCTTTGGCCCTACCTAGCAGTCACTCCTTGAATTGCCTGTCACCTGTGCTCTAAAGAAAATAGTTGTTTCTTTTGAATTTAACATATGATGATATCAAAAGAGAAATGTCAGGAATTCACCTCCTAATAATCAAGAAAATATTTTTAAATGTCAAAAGTAAATCCCCTGAAGAACATTTATTCACTCAAAAACATTTCAGTCATTTGAGAAGAGAAAAAGCTGACTTTCGAGAACTTCTAAAGGTACCTTAATAGCATATAAATTAAGGGGTTTGTCAGTATTATTTCTTATTCCTCAAATACTGGCCATGAGGATATCTACACTGTAGCCCTGTTCAAGGTCCCATGAGTTCCCGGAAGTAGAGACAAGGCTTAAAAAATAGTCTTTAATTCATGATTATAATGGCAATGAATCCAACATTGGCAAAGATTCCCCATGCAGCTCACTATTTAGCTGAATTCGGGTTGCTTTGCTGCATTGGCAATTCTAGGCTTGTGGCACAAGTGTAAAGGTATATCTACCTTGAAGACCTTTGATGGGTTTTGTCACTGTGCTGCCTGTTCCTCAAAGGGTTCTATCTTTACTCCTTCGTAAACGAAACCCTTCACCTGGTCAAGGCATTAAGAGGCTTGGGTGCAAGAGGGCCTGAGGCACTATCTTGGGGTGCGTAACTTTTCGAGATGTGATCTTCCAAACTGGCTTGCTCAGGAAGCCATTCAGGCTGCCGTGATAGCCAGCAGTGCCCAGGAGTAGAATTAAATTCTGTTTTTGAGTTAGGCTGGCTTTGAGAGATTCCATTATACAAAAAAAAAAAAAAAAAAAAAATTGTAAAGATTGAAAAATGAACTGGGCTTCTTATTTTGGGGTTCAAGCTTGATGGTGTTCAGAGATAAAGAGGAAGATAATTCAGTTAGGAAGTGACACATTTGCCTTTGATAGGCTGCATTTTAGGGTCATCTTGGATGCAAAAAATATTAGATTGGGGAAGGGTGATTTCCCTGAAGAACTTATTCCTGAAGTGTGCCACTGTGGTGGTAGGGAGCAAGGGGCCACGTGACTTGGCTGGTACTGGGTTGGGGTCCTCTTGATGGGAATACACCCTCATTGGAGGGATGCTTTTGCTAGGCCAGAGAAGGCAGCAGCCTCTCTTCTAGGTGATTTATTATAATGGTGGTGATTACTGTTGGATTATTATAGTCACTCATTGGCAGGGTTATAGTTAAAAATTTGGCAGTGTTTGTACAGTAAATGACTATTTTTACAGCTCGGCTATAAAAGTTTACTTAGGTCTGAAATTTGATATACAAGCTCTCCTTCCTGGAGTGCTTTCCTTTCAAATAGAATTTTAAAAAATAGTTAATAAAATTGGTCTGTCTAATTTTCCTGAGTTATATGAGTCCTTTGGAAAAACAAACGTATCATTTGTATAGGCTTTCTAATACTTTTTCTCAGTTGGCCTTGAGTTTATACAAGATGCTGTAAATTTTAAATTTATTTAAGTGGAGCTTGGATGGGTTGATATGAAATGATATTTTGCACAGGGCTAACCTGGAGAATGACAGAGAAGCCAGCAATCTTCTCATTTAACTTTCAAAACTATCTGTGGCCCAGGAGTAGAAACCCTTTTGAAACAATTAGCTCTGTGCATTTTCATTATGCATTTTATACCTCTAAGTGCATAATCACCTGCTCATGCCTATCTGATAAATAATGAGATTTTTATTTCACATTTGCATTGTTAATTACAGTACATTCCAGAAGTAAGATCCCAAGCATCTGTTATTAATAGAACGTAATTTTTTAAAATAACAAGGGCACTTAAAATAGACAAAGAGAAAGCACCCTTTAGTGGACTAGCTTTCTGTTTGGACATTAAGGTAGATGCAGCACGAATGGAGTGAAAACAGTATCACATGCATCAATGCTGACAACATAAAACATACAGTGACTTAGAGTCTGGCAAGGGTTTATGTCCTTACCCTTGAGGAAGGAGTCACAAGTTTTGTAAATGCAAAAGCAATAAGAATATATTGATGCTGAGAAGCTGAAGAATCCTATCCGAAAGTTCCTTGCTATGTAGCCTCTGATCACAATGTAAGGGTTCAGTTAAAAGAGCCAGTTCTAGGGGTTTCACGATCACCATGCAAAGATGGCTATTCTAAGCAGGTTCACCCTGTCCTTCTTCTCTTCTCTACTAAGGTTTCATTAAGAGGGGATGTGGTGAGAGCAACAGACTAAAACTCTAGGAGCCTAGGGATTCTCCACCTGCTCACTGCCATAATCACCCAATGGTTAAACTTACTGAATAGGTGGAGTGTACCCATACTGCCTTTCCTACCTGAGAAGGTTGCACTGAGAATCAAAGTGCAATGAATGCATCGTGAAAGGCAGATGCATGATAAAAATGCAAGTGACTGCCTCTGGGAAAGGCTTCTGTGGGTCAGTATGCCATGCCTATTCTTTCTGGCAAGAGATTTTATGGTGTTATGCACCACTACAATCAGGATATAGAACAGTTCTAGCAAGAAGAGGGTGGAACATCCCAAAGAAACTCTTGCAAATTACTCCTTATTACTTACACCCTCCATCTAACCTCAACCTGATCTATTCTCCATCCCATAATTTGGTCACTTTGAGAACATTATACAGATAGAATCATGCAGTACATAACCTTTGAAGACTGGCTTTCCACTTAGCAGAAAGCCCTTGAGATTCATCTAAGTTGTTGTATGTATAAATAATTTATTCCTTTTTATTGCTAGGTAGCATTCTATTGTACAGATGTGCTATTGTTTGTTTATTCGCTCAGCAATGGACCTTTGGGTTGCTTTGAGTTTTGGGCTATTACAAATGAAGTTGCTGTAGGCATTTGTGCACAGGTTTTTGTAGAAACCCAAGTTTTTATTTTCTTAGGAGAAATATGCCAAAGTGTAGTTGCTGGTCCATATGGTAAGTGTACACTTAACTGCATCAGAAACTGACAAGCTGGTTTCTAGCATAACTGAGTTGTCTTACATTTTGATAAAGATCCAATTGTTCTACCTCCACACCAGCATTTGATATTATCAGTGTCTTTCCTTTAGCCATCTAAATAGGTGTGTAGGGGTATAAGGCCTTGTACTTTTATTCTGCATGTTTCTATTGAAAAATGATGTTGAATATCTTTTTATGTACTTATTTTCTATTTTGAAACAGGGTCTCGCTAAGTTGCTGAGGCTGGCCTTGAACTTGAGATCCTCTTCTCTCAGCCTCCTAAGTACTGGGATCACAGGAGTGTGCCACTGCATCCAGCCATATCATTTTCTTCTAATGCATCTTTTCTTGGTTCCATATTTCATATCTTTATTCTAAGAATATCATATCCCTTTTTGCTTTTGTTGTTGTTGTTTTCCACAAGGGACAAAAAATTTAAAGAAGAAAGAAAAGAAAAAGAAATATAACCAATTCAGTATGATGAAGGGAAAAGATAAAGAGCCTCAAGCAAAAATATAGAAAAAAAGATGAATGTAGATAATTAGAGAAATGCAGATTAAAAAAAATGCACTGAGAGTCCATCTCACTCAGTCAGAATGGCAATCATCAAGAATACAACTAGCAATAATTGTTGGCAAGGGCATGGGGATGTAAATTAGTACAGCCACTATGGAAATCAGTGTGGAGCATCCTCAAAAGATAAGGAATGGAAGCACCATATGACCCAGCTATAGCACTCCTTGATATTTATCCAAAAGAATTAAAGTCAGAATACTGTAATGATATGTGCATACTCATTTTTATCTCAGCATAAGTCACAATAGCCATTTTATGGAACCAGCCTAGGCTTCTGCCAATGGATGAGTGGGTGAAGAAAACATGGTACACACACACACACACACACACACACACACACACACACGCAATGGAGTTTTATTCAGCCATAAAGAAGAATACAGTTATGTTATTTGAAAAATGAATTGGACTGGAAAGCATCATGTTATGAAAAAAAAAAAGCCAGACTCAGAAAAACAAATATATATTTTCTCTCATATGTGGAAACCAGTAGGAACAAAGAAGAAGCAAAAAGAAGGATGTCATAAAAGTAGAAGGGAGCCCTTTAGGATAGAAGAAGAGAATCAGGAGAAGGAAGAGGGGAGGAGAGTAAGGGGAATCATTGAGTAATGAAATTGATGTAGTAATTTTTCATGCATGTACCAATATACCACAATGAAAGCCACCATTCTGTATAATTAATATGCATCAATGAAAAAGAATAAATAAATAAATGTGGCTAGAAGGCTGACTCCCATTAAGAAATAAAGAATGTATACATATAAAATACAACAAATAGTTGAATTAGGGCATGATTAACTGCCATTAAAAAACACAGAATTTGAGAATTTGCATTATAAAAAGGGGTGTTTCATCAGTACTTCATTCAACTTTAGCATATGCTAAGAATATTACTTGACTTTCAAAGTTTTACTTTTACAAGTATTCAACTTTTTCTTAAATCAAGATACATGTGGAAATTCTTGGGAAAGTACACTTAAAATTTTTATATGTGCAAATACTAAAAAGTAAATTAGAGTATTTACGTAAAATAAACTTTATGATCATTTTGCCTTGAAAATCCAATCAAAGCACAAATTTCCCTTTGTAGAGAAGAAAGTGGTAACCTAAGAAGTTGGAGATATATTGAACAAGCCTTCATAGGAGGAGTATTTATTTAAAAGGCTTTTATACTAAACTTCCTTTGTTTTACAGCTGCCTCCGTTAGACCTGTGCATCTAGGTTCCTGCTTCGGGTGCCAGACTTTTAGAAACCCTGACTCGGCCAAAGCCCAGATGCTTCATGCTTTCCTTCTTCCAAGGAGAGGATTCCAAGGGGTCAAGAGGAATGCCCATGTGGAGCTTGTACTAGACCAGACCTTTTCAGGTGCATCTCAGGTTCCAGGGACCTGGAATTCCCTGTTCAGGGGGACTGAGCCTGCTCCTAGAACCTACATGGGCCTTTTCTTCAGTACCTCTTTAGTTTTCCTCAAAGATGACCAGGCTCCTGTGAACTCATCGCTAAGCCTTAGGGGTGTCATGGGTAGCTGTTTTGTGGACTGTGGTTGTGGACTGAGTTTGCATTGCATTCTAGGATTCTCCATTCACACATGTGAGGCTTTACCTGTCCAGAAGGGAGTCAGGGACGGAAAGAGGGAGTCAGGGATAGAAAGAGATGGAAAGCATGGCCGACCTCAGGCTGGAGTGGGGTGGGGGAAGCAGAAGCTGGGGAGCAGCTGTGGCTTAGCCCTGGGCACTAAAAACACCAGGACCAGGCCTGCTTATAAGGACAACTGTGTAAGGTTTCAGAAGAAAGACATTTTAAACTCCAACTCAAAATTCACCTATGCCACCACTGAAATATTTCCATTTTTTAATTTGTGTGGTACATTTCACATTCTTAAAGGAGATACTTTTTCTGACAACTCGTATAATACTTAGTCTGTACTGTGCAGCTTAGGATTTAATTATATTCTGTCATGTACAGTGTGCTTTTGTTTTATGGGAGTTTTATTTTTATTTTGTCTCCATCTAGACTGTAAGTCCCTGGAGATAGAAAATAAGACTTATGCCTCTGTGGTTTGTAGTGCCTACGACTAGCAGGATTCTGAATGCAGAGTAGATAATAAATACTTACTGCTTGATTGATAGACCTATAATGCCTTATAAATATGTTAAACAAGACTCAGACTAACAATTTTAAAACCCAAAGTTGTGGAGAAAAAGCAGGAGTGTCTAATATACGCAAGAAAACAATACAAACTTGGGGAAGGGAGTATCATGACAAAGGAAGGCATCCAAGCATCTGACTTAGCTTGGGATTAGGCTGGAGAAAGGAATTTGCATGGACATTTCCCCTTCCCCATGGTCCCATCATTGCAGGGTCTTAGGAATTGATAGGCAGACCTAAGAAGGACAGAGTAGACAGAGCTGGTTTCAGTTCTGAAAACAGTGGTGAAGCCAGGGATTTGAGGAGCTCTGTTGTCTCACAGAAAACAATTTATTTGCACCCAAATCAACAATATATAAGCAGAATGGTCTTGTGGGTGACTAAGAGGATTACCTGTCAGGCACTCTGCTTTTGCTATTAAGGCACAAGCAACAGTAACCACCCCTGCTTTTCTGCCCAATCGGACGCTTTAGTTTATTCCTATTACGAAATCATAACAATCCATTCATTCTTTCCAGAATCAGTTTCTCTTCTTTCTCTAGATTGATAAGAGTGGATACTTGGACAGTCAATGGCTTTAATCTTCTGTGTAATGTGATTATGATTTGATTTGGCCGCTTTAGACTCCGCCAGACATTGTGCTGACTACTTAAATATCCAGATTTACTCTGAGAATAGTGCTACGTTTCCCACAAAGCAATGAATCTCAAGGTGGGGTTGGTCCCGAGCCCATGGGAGTCCCTGAGACCTTTCCAGAGGTCTTCAGAATCTATACTGTTTTATAACAAACTAATATATCATTTTGCTTCTCACTTTTATTCTCATGTGAGCATGCAGTGGAATGTTTTAGAGGCTGCATGCTGTGATGACATCATTGTGCTGCTGAACAAAATGGGCTGCATACTTGTATATCCTGGATCTCAAAGACTTCTCAGTCTTCATGTTTAATACGGTAATTATTAATAGATAGAACCCACATAAACATAATCTATACAGGGTCCTCCACTTTTAAGAGTATAAAACGGGACTGAAGAGCAAAAAGTTCGAGAACCATCGCCTCAAAGTCCTGCAGACTGACTACCTGTATCTCTAACCAATTAATCTTTAGATGAACCAACATTCATTGGAAAGTCACAGAGATGATTAAAAGTTGGGAAGTTAGATTTACAAGGAGAAGAAGAAGGAATTGGGATTGATCAGCCTTGGGGAGAAGTGGGAGAGAGGCCCTAGTAATGATCTTCAGGTATGCGAAGGGTTGGCATACAGAAGGAGAAGAAATTGACTTGAAGTGCAGCATGTGAGTCTTAAACTAGAGATAAAGAGGAATTCTCTGACAGGGGTTGTTAAACAGCAGAGTGGGTGACTGACTGGGCTTGTGGAATCTCCCCCTCTGGAGGTCTTTTAAAATGGGATAGATTTCCATCTGTCTGGGATGATTTAAATGTGGCCGTGCCAGAAAGCTGGGGGATGGATGAGACGGTGTCTTGGGCTGCCCTTCCAGCCTCTCAGTTCTATAATTAACTTGATGAAAGGAGCAGTGGCCATTTGCTGTGAAGGGCTGAGACAGGAATGTGCTTGCTGATCTTTGGATAGGTCCTGTGTGGGGTTTTGCTTCATGGCTGGTGGCAATCCCATATCATCTAGGAAAATGACTAATGTCTGGAAGAAGTCCGTTTCAGGTCAGATTTAGAAGGATTGGGCCCTAAATCCCTGCTGAACCTTCCTCATGGTCCAGGAGCAGTAAGAAAAGGAGTTTGATGGATTGATTTTAGTCAAGTGGATCCTGAAAAAAATGTCAAATATTAGATAGGAGGCATTTGGGCATGGAATGTTCATGAATCTAAAGGAAAAGAAAAGAACATGCAATCCTTAATTTTTCAAAAGGCCAATAACAGAAAACCTGAATAGAAACTATGAGAACAATGTTCTTCATGAACACCCTTTCCATTTTACTGTATGTGGGGGCTTTACTTTCTCCTGAAAAGTTAGTGGAAATTCATTGCTTCGAATTTTCAAAGCCATTCTGCATTGTGGAGATTAGAAGTTTAAGTTTCCATCTACTGAGTCAAAGATCCAGAGAACCAGCCAAATTCCAAGGTAGTGTGTTTCTTTTGCTTATCATTTGAATTTCCATAAGTAGTGGACCTCCACAAAAAAAAAAAAAAAAGAAAGAAAGAAAGAAAGAAAGAAAGAAAGAAAGAAAGAAAAAAAAAACACGAAAGGAAGGATAGAATGCACATTTGCTGGGGTTCCTCCTGTTGGATCCTGACATCTGGGACAACAGGAGTAGAAATCAGCAGAACCATCAGGATAATGACCTAGGTTAGAGGATATAAATGAAATTTTATCTAACCTTAGACCCAATCACCACAGTCTCTGTTGACACTTAAAAAATATTTGGGTCACATATTATCTTTACTTGGGCTGATTGATAGAAAGCAGAGAAAGAACTTAGTGAAGATCCCCTTGAATACTTTGAGGCTGCAGGGTAGTTTGATCAGATATAGTTCAGGAAAACAACCCTGGCTGATAGCAGATAACCCCATTGTGGGAAATGATTACCAGGCTCTATCTATCTCCAAAAGATTCCAAGAGGCTACTGACCCTTCTTTTGATAAAGCTCTGGTGTTGAATGAGATGGGAAGATCATGCCTGGGGCGACGTGGTAAAAAGCACTGGTCCCAGAGAAGAGGAAAGTGGGAGAATTTCATGAAAGTTTTAAGATAATAAAGCTTTTTTTTATATATTTAAAACCCATATCATGTAAATACTTGAAAGAAAGTATCTTCCAGCTTTATTTTGTGGCTCAAATTCATGGTCCTTGATGGAGAGAAAGAGAGAGAATGATAATATGAGAATATGAATTCCTGGTTTGAGAAAGCAAAAAGCTACTCTAGCAAAAGCATGTTTCCAAAAGATATCTACTAAAACATCATATTTGGATTTTTAAAATGAGTTAGACAATGTCCTCAATTCCCTCAATTCTTCTAACCATGCTTGCAGTTAAGCTATCTAAACTAAGGAAGGCAAAGACAAGCTGCCAGGTAAAAGCTTATCACATTTGTGGATTAAGAAGGAAATTATTAATTCCTCCTGGGCAGAGCAAACCTGTGATCATGAAGATATGAATAACTTTTCAGGTGTTAGAAAAGGGGCATGTAACTACTGGGGTATATGTGTGTGTGTGTGTGTGTGGGGGCTTAAGGCCCTGTTCTAAGTCAGTAAAGGGCAGCCTCTGCTAGGTGTACATTAAGGAACTTCACAGTTGGACACTTTGCCTTCTCTTCTTTTATCCAGATTGTTCTTCAAGTATTCCTATTCCTGCTGCCACTTTCTCATTCCCTTTGCCCACAGTTGTTTTCCAGCCAGTTTTACTCATTATCCAAGACCCATCTCTCAGTCCACTGTAGCTTCCCCACCTCCCAGGGCCTCAGCACAACCTCTGCCCTCATAACCCTATCCTAAAACAATACTATTTACTTTGCACTAGAATTCACTGGGTAAATGTCTGTCTTTGTCATATAATTGAGTGCTCCCTCCCATAGGGCAGTGGTCAAGTTTGTTTGTTGTTTTGTTTTGTTTAGGATCTGAGGCTTATACCTACGAATTGCTTGATTAATACTTCCTTCTGAGTGGAATGCAACTTATATCTTTTTCAGAAATAGAAAATGACCCAGATGCTACTAATGCATCTTGCTTCTGGAAGTGTAGTTATTAGCACTAAATCATCAGTAGCGGATGCATTTAAAAGGGAAGTGATGGGAAAGCCCCCTTCTACGTATATATTTATTCAAATAATTATAATTCAATATGACAGTGAAAAGAATACATGCGCATATTTGCACATGTATGTGAATATATTTATGTATGAATGCCAACAATTCATATCTACATTTTAGATCTTCAGCCACAAACCACATAAAATCAAGAACTGCTAGAACTGAACAAAACTATTTCAAATGTCAGATTAAAATCCCTGGTGAATAATGTCCTGATTTTCATACAAAAAACAGAACAAGGTAGAAAGGAACAGCAAATAAAATTACCACTCTGCCTGCTTCTAATAGGATTTTCTTCTTTTTGTTAAAAAATATCTATGCTTCAAGAGGCTAATATATCTTTTAAATTTTTCATACTAATAGTCACCTACTGAAAAACATGTAAAGATGACATCTAAAAAGTAATATAGTCACTGGTTTTCTTATTTGTCCGCTGTCCTTTAGGTGAGGAGAGTTACAAATTATTTTCAAGGGAGGAAGATGACATTTCCACAGATGGGTACTTTCCAGCACAAATGTAAATTGCAAAGCAAATAACTTTTTCCTTTTCATGAGAAATGGTCTTTGTCGTTGTACAAAGCATACTTTAAAATTATAAGGAACATGGAAAACACTCTGAATGATTACTGTTGGCGGAGACATAATTAGGTTTAAGTTTCTTCATTGTCCATGTACTTATTCTCTCTCTTTTTGATTCCTCAACTAAATTCCTTTTTGGAATCAGGTTTCAAACTTGAATTAATTTCTGCTCTATGTGAATTTAGATGTGTGACAGGATGTATGAGTGCATGTTATACCAGATATTTTAAAAGCTTTTTTTTGAGAGAGATTTGTTTGTGTAAGAACCATTGTAGTTGATTGCATAGATGTTTTTTTTCTAGATAGGGGCATAAATCAGTTATTCTAACTTCTATATTTTAATGTATGGAAACAGACCCCAGAGAGAGTTCCACAGACTGGCAGTTACAGAACTAGGCCTGAATTTTGGGTTGTTTACTGTATTCTACTTAAACAATATTTCACATTGATTTGCCTATTTTTTGGCAAATGTATGCCTTTTGTAGAAATTGTATTGATCATAATATTAGTGAAAAGTGTGGTATCTGTGCTATAAAGAACAGATGCGCTAGAAATATTGACATAAAAACATCACTCATTCATTTAATCCTTTCTTCTCTAGAAGGTCCCTGAAATTAACACTTTCAACCTTGATATGAGCAAGATTCTCAATGTAGAATGAATTCCAAGTTGGATTAGACCACAATGAAGTGTGTTGAAAGCCATTAGCAATTAAGAGCATGGCTCTGTGCTGATTTGCTTTATGGTATATTTCATGCCGCTCATGCACAGTAGGTAATACACATGGATTCAGCATAAATTTAATTTTGCACATTAAGTAAAGTGCAATAGATAAATTATGCCTGAAGAGGAGCCACCAGCTGCTGTAGCCACTTCAACTAATGTACCCTGGAGGTGCCTGAGCACATCAGTTGTGTCCAACCACTAATGCATCCTGGATATCTACATGGATACATTTGCTGTGTGGAGCCAGGAGGGGCAGAGGAAGGGAACTGGTCCAGCTTCCCTGGCTGAGTGGCTCCCCTGGGCTCCAAAGAGTGCTTTGCCATGCCTAGCCTCATTCAAGAGCTTGGTGGAAGGGTCCTAGACAGGATTTTCTCATGACCCGAGGAAGTGAGAAGGAGGGGAGGGACCCCAAACATCCCTCCCCTGGCTTAGCTGAAAGATCTAGAGTCTATATGAAATGGGAATTCTACTGGGGATTCAGAAATCAGAAAGGATGCATTACTGCAAAGATGGCTGAATTAGAGGTGCTGGGGGAACACTTACTTTTGAATTTCCTGGCATCCTTGGACCTCATTTCTCAACCTTAATGTTCACTTTATGGTCATTTTTTTGTTGTTGTTGTTGTATTTAATATATCTACTTCCCATACAGGGAACTGAAGCAGAACGCTCTGAGGGCTTTAAGGAGGAAAACAGATCTCCTCTCTGTGGCAGGGTTCATTCCTGTGGCTGGGAATGGTGATGACATGCTTTAAGTTATTTGAGATGAGTCAGCAGTTACTGGCTTCATTGGAAATGGGGCTCTGATTGTTTTCAGCCAAACCCTGATAATGGAAGTTTCATCCTCTTGGCCGTCCCCTCCTGGGGCCCTGTGACTGCACCTGTTCCCAGATTGCGCTCTTTCCCACGAGGTGGGGAGGGGCGCCTGGTGGGCCTCTGTCATTGTGTCCTTCTGCCTATCCAAGGCACCCTGCTAGGCCTGGCTTTCTTCAAACAGTTACTTGCCAGGCCCTTATGCTGGGGTGAATGGACTCTTCTGGCAGCAGCTGCATCTTAGAAAAGGGAACCCAAAGGCACTGAATCCTGTGAAAGGGCAGACAGGACAAGGAAGGATAAGGACAGGAGCAACTTACCATGCCCCATACTCTATTTTAAGTGCTGTACTTGCCTCACGCTATCTAAGTCCTCATGGAAACCCAATTGCCATTATCTTCTCCAGAGGAGCAAACTGAGGTTGGGAAACTCAAGTTATTTGCAAGGCGGATGCATCTGGTAAGAAGCAGGGCCAGTGTTCAGATCCAGATTATTGGATTTAGGACCATGTTCTTCACATCACATTTCTCTCCCTTAGAGTTGGGATTTTTAGAGTTACCAGCCATTGAGCTGTGGTTTTGTTTTGTTTTCCTTGTAAAAAGAAGCATAGCTTTTTTTTTTCAAAACTTTTATTTATTTATTTATTTTTCTATAAATAAAGTAGCTCACTCTGTCTTTAAATAGAAACATTCCCTGGAATAGAGACTAAATAGAATTCTTCATATAGCCAATCTATTCCTTATGATCGTTCTAGTCTCTATGATGTTTCAGAGTAAGATTTTACAATAGGAGAAGAGAGAGACTTCTGTTACTCATTAATTAATTGACTGATTTACAGATATTATCCTCACCTTGGAGATTTCAAATATTACTTATAAAAGAAGAACATAAGCTATTGGAGTAGTGGATGGCTGGCTCCTTTGAGGTCCTTCCTTGGGCTCAGTTGGAGAAAAAGGATCTATAAATGGACTGGAGCTAGTTTGCACCAGCTTATGAGACTCCCCTGTCCACATCTCTCCCCAACTCTGTGCTCAGTGACAACATGTTGATAGCTTGATATTGGCCATGATAAGAGTCATTATACCATAGATATTTGTAAGCACAAACCAGAGATTTATCTTTAAGTTTACTTTTTGGAGAATCAATTGTGAGACATTTACCAGGACAGCACCTAACATGTCTCCCAGGGCCTCGTGGGCCTTCAAGACTGTTCTGAATATTTGGCATATCTTACTCTACTCTTTCTTCTGTCCAGATGTTTCAAAGGGAGAAACAGCTCTCATCAGTAGCACAAAACTATAACTTATAAAGCATTATTCAAGCGTCAGGTTGAGCAATGTTGAAATTAGGCATTATTTATTAGGGTAAGTAGCCGTATAAGTAATATTTTGCAATATTAATAACACTGAAAGTGGGTGTATGCTAGGAGAGTTTCCCCATGTCTTTTTCTTAAAAAAATTCATGACCTACACAGGAAAGTGAAGTGGAGATTATTGACAGAGACTATTGTAACAGGCAGGAATGCTCTTCATCCATAACTATTTCGACTTTGTACTCAATTTGCAGTAGATAGGAGTAAAAATACTGAAAATTGGGCATTAGATTCTCAGGGTTTTATGCTTCACCGAAAATCCCCTATGCACTCCAGACACATCATTTAACCCATCTACATCTAAGTTGCCTACCCCACATTATGTTTCACTTAGGGTTCTGCGGTTGTAGGCAACAGAACCTAACTTATGCCAAAAACAAATGTACTGAATGATACTAAGAAGACTCAAAAGAACCAGATCTGAGAGGGACTGGAACCAGGGCATTAGCACAAAATAGTCACATCTGCAGTAGTGCACAACCCCTGGGGAGGAATTCAGCCATGGCTGCTCACCTCTTCCTGTTATTACAGTTTAAGATTCAATGTCCCAGAAGGACAAAGTCAGAGTTTGCCATTTGGGGGTTTTCGAGGTAGAGGGATAGAGCACCTTCATGTAAAACAAAGGAAAAGCTACTCCACCAAAGGGAATCAAGATGTGTTAGCAAAATATTGAAATAGTGTGATCAATCTCTGCTTCCTATTTACTGCTACCACATTCAGTGGAAAAGACTAGAAACCATGGTCTATATAACAAAAAAAATCATCTGTAAAATGTTTTGAATTTCTATGATAAAGTTCTAGGTTATTCATGAGTCGTAGAGACTTGACCAAGTTTTATTTTTACTTTGAAATAAAAATGTCTAAGTCAAATTTGTGCTTCATGTATATAAATCTATAAGCTTATGTTAGCTCCATTTCTGGTTCCATTTGATGCCTTTACCCCGGTGTTTTCTATTGTGTTTTATGTTCACTTCTAATTTTTGAAATATTGCTCTATTTTATATACCCTCCTAAGCTGCCTAGAACCCATTTTGCAAGGCAGTATATAAATAAATAGATACATGCAATTATTTCTTAGGATTCTTCTCTAAATTTAGTGTCCTATTGTTCTCATTCAGAAAGGTTTGATATTTGAATGTTTGGAATATATTCTTTTAAAATCAAATATAATATTACATTCACCCTGTCTTGACAGATACTTACTCAAAACACCGAGATGCTTTTTAAATCTCTACTTAAATTCACATGCAGAAGAAAGCAATGCCATAGAAGTAGGAGGAATGGTAATTATTTCCCTAGAGAACAATAATTTTGCAATAAATTTCAAAAACAGCACGATTTAGCAAATTAAACTTAGAGCCAAGGATATTAAATAGAGTTAACTTTGTAGAAATAAATTCTGATAGCACAGACTTCAAGCATTATTTTAAAAATGTGTTCATTTTAGAAAAGAAAAAAAAAAAGCGCCCAGCGAAGGGGCCCTTATGGCCTTCGTTTGGGATGTTGGGTTTCATTTTTAAAGGCCAGAAGAGTGAAACCTTTTTCACAAAATGCAGTATATAATGAATATATGCATACACTGTATGTTCGCTTTATTTTAATATTAATAGACTGCTGAGTAAGCAATATTGATAGCAACATCCCCTTCAAAGGAAACTCGTATTTTCTAGCCATGCTTCTACTCTTTGGCAACGCTGCCTGGAAACACTATTTCTTTGATCCTATTTTTAGCACTGATATTGTTTATATTTAAATGCTAAAAATAACTCTACAAACCACATGCCCTAAAGTTAATAATAAAGACACATTCTCACCTTTAGCAAAGTTTATTAGAAATTTTAGGCTATCTTCTGTAGCCATAAACTAAGCTGCACTGCCTGAGAGGGCTTGAATACAGCTCTAATCCCTTATGAAAATCTTGCCTCTGAATTCTCTCCTCTTTGTAGGTATCTTACTGAATTGCTGACTTGACTTCTTGTTTTAGGTCAGATTTTAATCAAGAGAA
>PVLC010009128.1:0-55376 GCA_004027655.1 Graphiurus murinus | reverse complement strand
TGGTCTATTTTGGAGAAGGTTCCATGAGCAGCTGAGAAAAATGTGAATTCAGTTGTAGTTGGGTGGAAGAGTCTATATGTGTCTAATAGGTCCATTTGGTTTATGGTATCCTTTAGGTCTGAGGCGTCTCTACTGACCTTTTGTTTAGAGGAATGATCTAGAGATGTAAGAGGAGTATTGAAGTCTCCTAGTATTAGTGTATTGGGATCTATGTGTGTCTTTATATCATACAAGGTTTGTTTTATGAAAGTGGCTGCACCTATGTTTGGGGCATAGATGTTGATAATTGTTATTTCCTCTTGCTGGATTGTTCCTTTTACTAGTAAAAAATGACCTGCTTTGTCTCTTCTGGTAAGCTTGAGCTTGAAGTCTAGTTATCTGATATCATAGTTGCTATTCCTGCTTGTCTCCAAGTTCCATTGGCATGGATTACCTTACTCCAGCCCTTCACCTTTAGTTTGTGGGAATCTTTGCTTATAAGGTGTGTTTCTTGCAGGCAGCATATAGATGGATTTTGATCCATTGCCATCCTGTGCCTTTTTATTGGGGAGTTGAGACCATTTATATTCAGTGTGATTAATGACAGATGATTTTTAATTCCTAACATTTTGAGTTTTGACTTCTGTTTGCCGTAGTGTTTGTTCTTTTTTGCTTAGCTGTTTGCTTCCTGGAAATTATTGTTTCTCTGGTTCTGATGTTTACTGGTTAGTTCTTCTTTGTAGTTAATCTCTTTAAGTAGTTTCTCTAGTGCTGGTTTGGAAGACAAAAATTCCTTCAGTTTTTGTTTGCCATGGAAGGTTTTTATATCTCCATCAATTTTAAGAGAGAGTTTTGCTGGGTATGAGAATCTTGGCTGCAAGTTATTTTCTTTCAGAGTTTGGAATATGTTACTCCATCCTCTCCTGGCTTTCATGACTTGATTCGGGAGGTCTGGCATAATTTTAATTGGTTTGCCTCTAAATGTCACTTGGCCTTTTACTTTTTCTGCCTTTAAAATTCTCTGTTTAGCTTCTACATTGGTCATCTTGATTATTATATGGCGTGGTGAGCCTCTTCTTTGGTCTTGTCTTGAGGGAGTTCTGTATGTTTCCTGAACCTGTGTGTCGACTTCTCTTTCTATGTTTGGAAAATTCTCTGATATTACTTCTTGGAAGAGATTGTTTATTCCATAAGTTTCAACTTCTAATCCCTCTTCTATGCCTATTATTCTTAGGTTGGCTCTTTTAAAATTGGCCCAGATCTCTTCGATGTCAAATTCATACTGTCGTATTTTTTTTTTTCCTAAATTCTGTACTATAGATTCGTTTTTGGAATAATCATCTTCTAAGAGTGATATTCTATTTTCCATGTGATATAATCTGCTGTTTATAGTTTGTATCAATGCCTTCATTTGGCTTATTTCATCTTTCACTTCCTTCAATGCTTCTCTTTGGTTCCTTTTCAGGTCATCGAATTCTTTGTTTATTTGTTCCCTTATTTCTTCTTTAATTTCTTTAAAGCTCTGCCTACATTCTTTCTGAAAATTCTGTATTGTTTCTAGTATTAAAGATCTGAATTGTTCTTCTGGTAATCTCTGCCATTCTGGGTTGGTGAGATCTGTTATTGAGGGGTTGTGGTAGCTCATTGTTTCTTTGTTGTTTTTCCTTCCCATGTTCTTACATTTATATCTTTGCTGCTCTTGCAAGTTTTCTCGTCCAATCTCTGCAGGGGGGGTGGGTTAGAGGTGTCTGAAGGTATAAACAGGAATAGTTTGTATTCAGTGATAGAGGTTGGGTTAGAGGTCACAGTAATGGATGCAGGAATAGGGTCAAGAAGAGGGTATGTTCCAGTGGAATAAAAGGTTGAGTGTGTTGAAATGATATATTGTAATGATTAGCAATAGTAGATATGTCAGGAGATTCTGGTAGTCAATGTAGAGTTTTGAGTGTGGTAGTATGAGATGGTCTTGATATGAGACAAGAGAAAAAGGAAAAGAAAAAGACAAGATAAAAGGTAAAGTGTTGAGGAGAGGAATATAGAGGGGAGAGAGGAGGGGGAACCTTGTAAAAGGGAAAATGAGGGGATTCAACAAGCTAAGCAAGTATAAACAAAGCAAGCAATCATCCAAACAAACATAAGTAAATCAAGGCAATAAAAAAAGAATACTGAGTAAAAACAGGTAAAATATAAACAAAGAACCCCCAAACAAACAGACCAAAAAAACAGCACAAAACAACAAAAAAAGAAAAAAGAACAAAAAAGAAAAAAAAAAAAAAAAACCAAAACCTAAAAACAGCAACCAACTACTAAGATGATCACTCTGCTAGTTCGTAAGTACCGAGCTTAAATTTTCGAGTGTGTCTCTGGCATTTTCTCTGTCAGTGCAGGCAGGGGGTTTCATTGATGATTCTCACTGCTAGCTTATGTCTCTGGGCTCTTCACAGGGTCTGACTATGGCTCTCTCTGCCATTGCTGATGGCAGGAGTTCAGTCTAAAGGCCGGACCTTTTCAGATGCCCCGTGCGCACTGGGTTCTTCTGCACATCTAATCCTGTCTAGGAGCTAGAAGGGCAAGTGTCTGAGTCTATCCTTTGTGTAGGTGCGCCCGCACATACCAACTTACGGATCACTGTTGCTCATATTTCTGTTGTTGTTTACTTCACCTCTGGTCGCTGGAGGGCGCAATATGTCAATGGAGGTCTGGATAGCTGGATAGCTCCACAGTTCTGGGTCCCGGTTCTGCCAAGCCCGAGCCCACGGCCTGAGGTCAGCGGCCCGCACCACATCTGCAACCCTGCCGAGGTGCTGCTTGGAGGACTCCTTTTTTTTCCCGACAAGCTCTCTGATGTCCCTGGGTGCACTGGGGTGCCTAGTTCTTGGAATCGGGCTCACCTCCGCTGTTCCAGGTCCCGGTTCTGCCAGGCCCGAGACCCACGGCCTGATTCCCACGGCCCGCGCCACACCGCGCCTGCGGTCCCACCGAGATGCTGCTTGGAGGATTCCTTTTTTTCCCCCGACCGGTTCTCCGAGGTCCCTGGGTCCGCCGCAGTGCCTAGTTCTCAGAATCGGACTGACCTCCACAGTTCCAGGTCCCCGCACTGCGGAGCCTGTGGCCCGCGGCCAGAGGCCTGTGCCCGAGGCCCGCGCCCCGCAGCCGGAGGCCCGAGGTCCACACTGCGCCTGCAGTCCTGCCGAGGTGCTGCTTGGAGGACTCCTTTGTTGTGGTTCAGCTTTCGCCCCCTTTTTTTTTTTGCTTTTTTCCTTCTGTAAAGAAGCTGGTTTTTTGATAAATTCGATTCGAAAGCACAGCGTCTGGGAAAAGGTATTTCACTCAGACGCCATCTTGTGCCTTCCTTAGATGGTTATTATCATTCACATTGTGCACTGTACATAATTGCGTGTGCTGTAATTTCTTTTTTCTTTTATTTTTTCGTTCTAGGAATTGAACTCAGAGACATTCTACCTACAATCTACAACCCCAGCCCATATCTATCTATGTTTATTTATTTATTTATTTATTTATTTAAACAGGATCTCACTAAGTTATTGAGAGTGTTGCTAAATTGCTGAGGCTGAGGCTGGCTTGGAACCTGTGATCCTCCTATCTCAGCCTCTAAGTACTGGGATTACAGGTGTGTGCCACCGTGCCTGGTTGCCTCCATCCTTTTTCTTTCTCTTTTTATTTTTTCTTCCTCTTCCTCCCCTTCCTCCTCCTCCTTCTCCTCTTCCTTCTCCTTTGTCTTTTTCTTCATCTCCTCCTCCTCCTTCCTCTTCCCTTCTCCTTCTCTTCTCCTCCTCCTTCTCCTCCTCCTCCACATTCTCCCTTTCCTCCTCCTCCTCCTTCTTTGTGGTACTGGGGATGGAACCCAAGGGATTTCTACCTCTGAGTGACCTCCAAACCCTAATCTATTTTTTATTTTGAAATAACATCTCACTAAGTTCTTGGGGGCCTTGCTAAATTGCTGAGGCTGGCCTGGAATCTGCAATCCTATCTCAGCCTCCCAAGTACTGGTATTACAGGCATGCACCATCATGTCTGTCATGTACTATACTTTCGTATGACTAGCAGCACAGTTGATTTGTGTATACCAGTGTCATCATAATGTGAGTAATGTGTTGCTGGACCACATTACCACAGCTACAGTGACACCAGGTAATAGGATTCTTTCAGCTCCATGATAGTCTTATGGGACTGCTGAGGTATGTATTGTCTGTCCTTGACTGAAGTGCTATCGGTTACCTGCATATTCCATCTGACTTGGCTGCCAGTGGGAGGTCTCCATGCCCCATCAGGTTTGGTGGATTTGTTACAGCAGCTAACAGAATTCTGGAACACTTCCTTACATTTATTGGCTTTTATTTATTCCATTAGTAACATAGATGGTAGAAGATACGGATGAGCCCTCAGATGAAGAGGTACATAGGAGAGGTCCAGAGGGTTCAGAGTGGAGAAGTCCCTGTTTCTTGGCATTGCAGTGTGCCACCCTCCCTGAACATGAAGGTTTTCATAACTCAGAAGCTCTCCAAGCCCTATCTTGGATTTTTAGTGGTTACCAGTGTAGTCTCCAGCACCCCCCCTCCACCCCACAGACTTGTTTATCATTCTTGCCTCCCTCAGGATGTGGCTCTGTCCACTTAGGCTCCTGACCCTTATTCTTCCAGGTGGGTGACCTGACCAGCATAAGAGAAATGCTGGAGGTGATGGGGTAACAGGAATACAGGTTGTCACAGGACTAGGGGGGTGCTGGTGGGGTTGAAGAGGGGCTGGAGATTGCCCATGCCCTTGACATCGAACTTTTGCTTTTTCCCACTCACACCGATTCTCAGCCCCCTCCTCTGTCTTGCTCTCCCCTCCTGGGCCTTAGCAAATACCACACACTTTCCTGTTCCCTTCTCATCTCTTTCTGCCCAGCAAGTAAGTGAATCCATGGAGCTGGACTTTCTAAACACACAATGAGCTTTCCTGCTACATTCTCAGGCCCCCACTCACACATGGCAATCACTGGTCAGTGATGGCTTAGTGTGAACTCCTTCCAAGGGAGCTTTACTATTACTGGCATTGACTGTTAAGTAGCAAAACCTGCTTACCAGGGAATGACTTCTGACCTACAGTCTTTCTGAGGATCAGTGGCACTCTGACTTGTGACACTGTGGGCATGCTGGAGTTGGCAACAGACTGCTAGGACTCATTGAAGTGCTTGGACTCATTGGAGAATGGGGAAGATCAAAGATGAAGAGAGCGTCTGTCTTTATAAAATGACTTCAGAGGTATGTGGCAGGTGGATCAGCCCATGTTTAGTGGCAGCAAAAGACCAACTCTTGTGGGCCTGAGCTGGAATTGGATCTGACTGAGCTTCCTGGGGTGAGTTGGAGGAGCAACTCCAACTCAGGGCGAGCTGATGGCTGGGCTAGAAGAGACCACCATGAGAGGCTGGACATCCTCCAAGTAGAGCAACCTGGGCATCTTACATTCATGTTCCCAAGCTTCATCTTCCCTTGAAATGGGGATGAGTAGTTATTTACAAAGCTGTTTTGAGAGGCTGCTGGAGTAATGTATGTGAGAGAATCTAATAGTAGGTAAACCAAAGGTTCCCTAACTGTGCTGTGCATCAGAATCACTTAGAGGGCTGATAGAGGCATCTGAGACACAGGCCGTCAGTGGGGCCTGGCTGAGCCTTTGTGTCCAGCCCCCATGTTCCTCTAATAGATTGTCAGGTGATGCTGATGCTATTGGCCTGGAGACCACACTTGGAGAAGCATAGCTATAAATATTGGTGACTGGAGGGAGGGAAACACATTTATTTATTTATTTTTTGTGCCATTAACCAAATTTACTTTAAATGTATGAAATAGCAGCACACACTGTCTTTTACTCCTATTGGTCAATATCTCTGGTAATTACATTCTTAGGGGTAAACAAATATGGAGCTTTCTGACTAACTGTGTCTTAAAAGCTTTTTCACTGTCAACTCAAGAGTAACGGAAATCCACTCAAACTAGCATAAGCACAAAAGGAGAATTTATTATAGGATAGAGGGAAGCTTTGGAAACTGGGAAGAATATAACTGGTCCCAGCTTGACTTCAAAAATAGGAGACTCCAGCACCATAAAGACTATCTGTCCAATACCCTCACCTGCCCTCATAGACTACTTGCTCTGCTTCCAAGGCCATACCATGGCTGGGAGAAGGATTATGATTGACTTAGCTCAGGTCACTTGTCCAACTGTGGCCCAATCACCAGTGACTAGCAAAGGTGGGTCAAAAGGTACAAACAAAGCACTGAAGCCAGGTGACTGGGAGGTGGCTAAGGGTAGATGGAGCAAGAGAAAGATTCTACAGATGTGAATGAAATAGGATGTTGGGATTGAGGAGCTGGCTTGCATTACTGGGGATTTGGGTGTTGTTAAATGTTAAGCAAATTTAATGAGGTTATTTTTAGAAAACTCTTGAGACTATATGTTGTGCATATATTTGTGTAAAGAGCAATGGTTTAGTAGCTATGCTGAACATATACATAGATTAAAAAACTCAGGCAGGCAGACTGTTGATTTCTTGTCCTTGATTAAGAGTCATTTAAATTAACAGATAATAATAATAATAATAATAATAATAATAATAATTATTATTATTATTATTATTATTTTAAAAAATTTGTTTTCATCTTCATGCCTGTTTGATTGACCAGTCAGTCTAGCCAAGAAGAAGGGTTAGCACCTGCTAAATCAGTGACATTCTAGAATGCATATGTGCGTTTACAGATGGGCTGAAAATGTCTTTGCCATTTCTCCCCAAGCAGAAGGGTGGGTGTGTTTGCAGCTCTACTGTGGACAACTTGCAACTACCAAAGGATGATTTTGAGGGTGTTGCAAATTGTATTTTAAAAGCATATCTTTGCAGTGGATTCCAACCTACTCAAAGTAACCTAGGGACCCTGTGTACAAGTTTACATATTTTCTTGGGTTGTGGTGGATTTACCAAATGTGTTTGGGGGTGGGGGGACACAATGGGAACTGTAATCATAAACTTCTTATTCGAGGTATTTTCTAGCTGCTTATTATTTTCCACACTAATTAACTAGGCCCTGGGGATTGCTGATGTTCCTCCTGGGGGTTCCTTCTTTTCAAAGGTGTCTGACAGATTTAGGTCATACATTTGCTTCTTTTTGCACTGAAAAGGGAAATAAGGAAAATAAATAGAGAATCCCTAGGAAGAGTCTTCAAATACTTCTGCATTGCTTTAAACTAGCAGAGGGTTGCTTGGCTGATAGCTGTGGAAAGTCTACTAGAGTCTTTAAGAAACAGAATGAGGAAAGAAAGTCCCACAGATGGAGTTGGACATTAGCATCAACTCTCAGTATCATTAGCTGGATGTTTCTAAACACTGGGGGCAAGAGCCTAGCCTGGGGGGAGATGACCTGGAACATAACACCAGTGCTTAATTTCTCTGGCCCAGAGAAATTTCTTAGAAGTCAAACCTCAAGAAAAAAAAAACTGAATTTGGGTTTGAGTGGTCTGGCTCAACTCCTGGTTCTGCCTCTTGCCAGCTGCAGCACTTTAGGTAAGTCACTTAGCTTTTCTGGCTTCACTTTTCTCATCTGTAAAATGGGAATTGTCATGTGTCTTGTTTGGCCTTGTGAGGATTAACAAAAACATAGTGAGCCTAGCATGGAGGAGATGTGGAGTCAACAGCTGTTACTGGAATAATTATTGGGAAGCTTATCATCATAGTAAACACAAGGTCATCTCTTGTAATGGTGACTGACCCTCTCAAAGAGTTGTCACACTCTATCTCAGTCAACATTATCACTGCTATAATCCAAAATAACCGACCACACAACTTAGAGGAAGGAAGATTTATTTTCTCACAGCTTTTGGAGATTTGGGGGGTTCAGCCCATGTGAGGCTGAGGTCTGTGGAGCTTAGGGCATGGCATTGGGAAGGAGAGAGAGAGGAGAGAGAGAGAAAGAGGGGGGGAGGGAGGGAGAGAGAGAGAGAGAGAGAGAGAGAGAGAGAGAGAGAGAAAGAGGGGGGGAGGGAGGGAGAGAGAGAGAGAGAGAGAGAGAGAGAGAGAGAGAGAGAGAGAGACTCTGCTTTCATATGATGGAGGCTGGAAGCAAGAGAGAGAGAGAAAACAAGCAAGGAAATTTAAAGACAAAAGCACATTCCCTAAGGTCACATCCCCAGTGACCCACCTTCTCTGGCCACATCCACCTACTCAGGTTACCATCCAGTAAATCCATTACAATGAATTTGTCCACTGATGAGATTACAACCTACATTAGTTAATTACATAAACTCTGAACATTAATACATGAGCTCTTCAGTAGACATTCTATATGTAACCATAACATAACCATTCCCTCATTTAAATCTCTGGAAAGCTTTGTCAGATATTGGGAACTCCTGTTGCTTCTATAGGTTATTTAACTACATAAGGCCATCCTACTCACAAGTAGCAAAGGGGGTACACCTAGGACACAAATTTATAGTAACTGGTGTGAAAATGTGGAGCCCCTGTTCAAAAGTTAGAAAATTCAAGATGGTAGCAACAAAACATCAAACCAAGGCTGGGCCTTCTTGAAATAGGCCTGTCCTGGTGTATGGGTCACATGGCCTTGAGACTAGCTCCTGAGATGCCAGCTGTATCAGCTCCAAGTGTCTCATGCTTGACTTCTGTCGCTTCTCCATCTGCTTCCTGGTGTTGTTGGAAGGAGCATCATCATGGACTGGCAGATTCTTTGGGTTGGAAGTGTCCAACACTGCTCCCAGCCCAGCCTCTTGAGATTCTTTTGTAGTGTTCCTGTTGGAAGCATCACTCTGTGTAAGGAAGGCCTTATCTTGGGAGCTCTAATAAGTGCGGGAACAACATGCTCCTGATTGAACTGGAGTCATCTGTTCCTGACCTCCACCTAGAGCTTTGGCGATGGGCCCCAAGATCAATGCCAAAGAAGTTGTTTTTCTTTTTTTCCCCATTGCCCATAAAGTTTTTGAAGATAGCTCTTCCTTTCCCACTGGGGATCCTCTTCAGGCTGCATAGATGTCCTGTTCTCTGGCAATGTGATGTTGAGACTGACTATGGTCCTCCAGATGTGGAGGACTTACTACTTCAGGATTCATCCAAATAGCAATGAGCCATGAGCATGCACTGTGGCTAAGCACTTTCCAGGTGCCAGGAACAAAGAAACAAATATGAGGAGTTGCCCTTGCCTGTAAGCTGGAGATTCAGGTAGAACCAGGTGTGTGAGATCCCCCAGCATTAGTGTGGAAAGGGCAGAAAGAGCAAACTATGGGAAGAAGGCATGGTGCAGAGGGCTTGAAAGCAGGATGTCAGAGGCATGAATTCTTGAATGGGGTCCCCAGGGTGGAGGAGAAGGAGAAGGAAGAGGGGGACATGAGTAGAACATTCCAGGTAGTGAAAGGGGGCAGAAGTTGTTGTGATGGTGGCAGGGGGTGAGTATGAGGTGCTGCCTATGTGATCTCAGAAGCTACACAGAAGGCCAGGGACCAGGTTGCAAAACCTCTCCCAAATTCCTGAGCTTGCCTGCACCTAGGATTACCAAGGAGCCACAAAACTTACCAATGCCTATGGCCATCCCATGCCTATGAGAGCAGAATCTCCAGAATTACACCAGGGTTGGTGAAAAGATGGGGTTCTCAAAGTGTGGCCCCTGGGTCAGCAGCATCAGCATCACCCTGGAACTTGTTGGAGATGCACATTTTCAGGTCTCACTCCAGATTCAGTGTCTTAGTTTTTGGTTGCCATAACAAAGTACTTAAGATTGGGTAATTTATGAAGGAAAGATATTTCTCTTGGCTCATGTTTCTGGAGACTGGGGGCACATGTATGGACCTCATGCTGCTCCAACTCATTGCTAAAAATGGAAGGCTGTACAAGCAGGCACATGCAGAAGGGGGAGGGAACAAATAGGGACATCTTATAAAAACCTACTTTCAAGAGAACTGACTCAGCCAGGCACCATAATGCAGGTCTGTAATCCCTGACCTTGGAGTACTTGGGAGTACTTGGGAGGCTGAGACAGGAGAATCACAGACTTGAGGACATTCTCAGAAACTTGGCAAGGTACTCAGCAACTTAGTGAGACCTTGTTTCAAAATAAATAATAAGAAGGGCTAGGTAGAACACCCTTGGGTTCTATCCACCCCCCTCCCCACGATGTAACCCAGTCCCTCGAGAGTTACATTAATCCATTGATGAGGGGAGAATCTCATGATCAAACACCTCTTAAAGGTGCACATCTCAACCCCTGGTGGCAATCAAGTTTCAGGGAGTTCAAACCAAAGCATTCAGGAGTCAGAGATGCTAAGGGAGGGGCTCCAGCCCCCTGAGTGACTCAGATGCACACAGTGTGGGAGAACCACTGTTCTAAGAGCTTTGACAGAAAACTAAGGAAGATTTACTAATTTTTTATTCCCCATAGGACACCTTGCCTAGAGCATGGAGAGACTGAAGCAGCTCTTGCTGTGGTATAGAGAAGGGAAGGGGATGATGTAGGCAGTTAGAAGAACAACTGTAAATATCTCCACATACTACCCAGTGATGAATAAGCTTGAGGCCTGGCAGATAAGGCAAATGCTATTCCTGCAGCTCTGGGAGAGGCTGGAGTTCCATCCTGACTCTCGGTGGGAGGATTAATGGACACCTGAGGCTGCCATCATGACAGAGCCAGGCAAGGGTGCAGGTGACTGGTGTAAGACCCCTCTGCCTGTCCACATGGGCAGACATTGCCTTTTGGTGGTCTGATTGGCCTTTTCCCCAGAGATGCTGGGCCTAGACCCTCATAGGCAATGGGACCATACCTCTGGTCACCACCTCTGGCAGTGTCTGAGGTGAGGTGTTATCAGATTTGTGAGCTGTAGTCCCTGGAGCCTGGGCCTGTGACTCTATTTCATCTTTCTGGGGTTCTGGGCTATGGGAAAGGAAGGATACTGTTCTCTAGAGGGGCAGGGTGGGTCAAGGTGATGGTGTATGGGCACCCTGGGCAGGAGGGGATCCCTGCTTGGGATCTGTGAGCCTCAAACTCCCTCATCTCATCTGTCTGTTTTAGTCCTGTTGGTACCTGTGAGAACTTGACTTCTAGAACCCTGGACCTTTAGCAAATCCCTTAATATTCCTGAGTATTGGTGTTCTTATCAAGTGATAGGTGGTCTCACCAAAGACCTGCCTTATAGATCCTGAAGCTTTGCAGAGCCAGAATTCTGGGAATTGCTCAGTTCATGGCTCTCTTAGCCTGCTAGGGCTGCAGCAGCAAATACATAGGCAAGGTGGCTTAAACAGTACGAACTTAGTGCAAGCCTGTAGTCCAAGTATTTGGGAGGTTGAGACAGAAGGATCACAGTTTCAAGGCCAGCCTCAAAAACTTAGTCTCTGTTTCAAAATAAAATAAAATAGGGCTGGGGTGTAGCTTAGAGATAGAATGCCTCTGAACTCAATCCTTAGTAACAAACAGACAGATAAAAGCAAAAAATAACCCAGAAATTTGTTCTACCACAGTTCTAGAGGCTGGAAAACCAAGGTCAAGGTGTGGCAGGTTTGGTTTTATCTGAGGTTCCCCTCCTTGGCTTGCCCTCTCCATCTGCTTTTGCATTGTCCTTCCTCTGTGTCTTGTGTCCTGATCTCCTCTTATGGGGATACCAGTCATATTGTATTAAGGACCATTCCAATGACCTCATTTTACCCTAAGTACCCCTATAAAGACCTCATCTTCAAGTACAGTCACTTTATGAGGTTCTGAGGCCTATAACTTTGACATAGAACTTTGGAGGGACATATTTCAGTCCATAACAAAGGTAGATAGCAAATTGTGCAATATATGCAAGTGCTTGTTACCATCCTGTGTTTATCTGGATCATCAGCCCTCCTGGGAAGCCCTTGCTGACCCCACAGGCTAAGCCACATTGTCCTTGCTTCCAGAGCTCCCAGGTACTCTCTGAGGGTGGTCACACTCATGCATGACCCAGATGCATATGCTGGTTTTCTTCCCCTATGACAGAGACTGCCTCTGTCCCTGTGTGTGTAGTGCAGGATCCAGCCAGATAGGTGGCTTTAACTGTGGAAGGGCTGGAAGGTGACTGGATCCAAGAACAAGGTCTTATCCCTGGGGCTTTTCCATCTTCTCAGCAGCTTAACATTGCTCTCCAGGCTTAAGGTCACAGGGAGGTCCCTTTTTCTCCATACCAATTGTTCCCTTTGTCAAGTCCTTTGTTCTCCTCCAACATAGTTAATGGTGGCAGGGGATGAGATGAAGGGGGAGGAGAGGAGGAGAGGTGGGCAGACAGCTAGGTGCATGGGCAGGTTGCTGGTGGTTAGCAGGGGGCCATGGGTAGGGGAGGGTGGGCAGTTATGACAGCAGAGGCTCTGGGGTGGAACTCAGGTATTGGGATTTAACAAAAGCTTCTCAGGACTTTCTACTGTGTGATTGGAGCAGAAAACAGTGCTTCAGATGTGGGAGATGCCTCTGTGCCTATGGGGTCCAGAGACAGAGCCTTCTCTTCCTCAGTAGTGAACAGCCCCCACTGGGTGCACCTAAGCTCATTCTCTTGATGAGTAATATAGCATTTCCAGTATCCACACAGAAATTTCCCAGTTGGAAAAAGGAGTATTATTGTGTTTGTTTAAAGCATTAGGTGCACCTTCACATTATTTTTATGCTTATGAATAATTTAGTGTTTATCTTAATGTTTCTTAAATGCTTATGTGAGTGCCTTTTATTTCAAAGAAATATAGCAAAGTACTTCAGTTGTCAAAAGGGTTCATGATTGTCTTAAGTGGGGCTTCTGGCAGGGGCACATTACTCTGGTTCCTAGAGTGGCAAAAAACTTGTCCAGGGTTTCCAGAGGGTGAGAGACAGGGGTGAATTTGAACCCAGGCAGTGAGATTCCAGGACCTTTGTCAGACCAGGTAACTGGCTGCAGCAGAATCACCCTTCTACTCCCTTATAATCTTCCTCATGCCTCTCCAACAGTGGCCTCCATGGGGCTTGGGATGATGGAGGCCTCTGCTGTCTTCTCAGGGGGAGGTCCCTTAGGAACTGATGGTTTGGTGGCCTTGGCTGCCACTATGGCTTTTCTCTGCAGACTGTGGAGACAGGAGCTTTGACTATTCATATCCAGGGCCCTGTACAGATGCAGTGATTATGAGCTGGCTTGTCCTGGAGGCCATGTGAGAACCTGTAACCAGGGATACAAAGAGTTGTAGTAACAGGGAGTGTCATAAGAAGTCAGCAGAGAGGGGAATTTCCAGGGTTGTGGGACTAGCAGGGAGAAAAGGCTTCCTGGAGGAGGAGGTGAGGCTACAGAGTAGCTTTCAAGGGCTGAAAGAGTTGAGGACAAGCTCAGCGTGTAATTATGCCAGAGAAAGGTACAAATTCCCCATATAGAGAGCAGCTAATTGAAATGTCAGCACCTAGCCACTGTCTTCACACAGAGTCAGTGTCCCATATGCCTCATGAGATCTCAGCCAGGAGCCATGTCTGTGAAGCACTATCTTTAGTTGGATAAGTCACTGATTTAGAGAATGCCTTTCCAGCATCGATTTTTTTTTAAAGAAGTAAATTACTTACTCTTAAGCCGGGCGTGGTGGTGCACGCTTGTAATCCTAGCATTCGGGAGGCTGAGACCAGAGGATCCAGGTTCGAGGCCAGCCTCAGCTACCTAGTGAGGCACTCCGCAACTTAGTGAGACTCGGTTTCAAAATAAAGAATAAAAAGAAAATAGGGCTGGGGGTATAGCTCGGAGGTAGAATGCCCCTGAGTTCAATCCCCAGTACCACACACACACACAAAAAAATTACTTACTCTTGGTTGACTTGATAAAGCCAATTTCTTGGAGGGGGCTGGAGGAAGAGTTGGGACTTCTCTTCACCTCATTGTCCTTGTCTAATCAAAAGTCAAACCTCACCAAGGCCTTTCCATTCCAAGGCTGAGGCCTCTGCAGTAGCTCTGTGAGCTCTGCATGGCCAGAAGGCCTTCTTGATCTTCCAAAAGCAAAGAAGAAAGAAGGAGTGGAGTACAGGACTGTACTGGAGGTATTGCCACTCCCAGAGGGAAAGTGGGGGTCCTGACACCTTGGAACAACAGGAAATTCCTAAACAGGAGATGGCCTGTGACTGTCACATCCCCTGGGAAATAACTACCACTTACTGAGCTACCACTAATCTAGGAGAGATGCTCAGCATTAATTGCCACATCCTCACCTCCATCCCATGAAGCAATCAGGAAATTTCCCCTTGCACTGATGAGGGCTGTTCTCTCCTTCATAGACAGCACCTTCTCTCTGTGTCCTCACCTGGCAGAAGGGCCAATAAACTCTCTGGAGCCTCTTACATGAAGCATTAAGCTCATACATGAAGACTTCAGGCCCATGGCCTAATTGCCTCCCAAAGGCACCATCCTGTTGGGGTCTTGCCCGGCAGGCCCTGGGAGGCCTAGCCCAAGATGGCGCCTGGCAAGGTGCCAGAGGCAACCAACTGCTGGATGACTGACAGGTGATAACCTTCCTGGAGGAGGGCTGTACCATGTCGGTGCGCATGCACCAGTATGTCAGAGCTCATGGACAGATAGTGCATGCATAGGAGAACTAGTGAGTGGCATGCAGTAACCTCATGATCATGTCTATGATTGGTCCCAAGTATCCCCCTCCCCTTGCTGTTAGGCTTATAAGCTTAGCACTCTTCCTGTTAGGAGAGAACAATAAAGAAGCTTGAACTAGCAACCGTGATTGTCGTCTCTCTCTCTGGGCCCCCGCGGGCAGGGGTCGAGCATGGGAGGTGATAACTGGTGGCCCCTATGGAGAAGAAAAGGAAAAGAAACTGATTGTGCACAGGTAAGTTCACAGGTAAGCAACTAAGTCAAGGGTCACGAAGAAGTGACGGGATACAGGCCTGTTTAAAGTTCGAGCGTAAAGCGACAATAAAGTTCGAGGGTAAAGCAACAATAAAGCTCGCGGTAAAGCAACAACAAACCTCCCGGTAAAGCTACAATAAAGCTCATGGTAAAGCGACAAAATCTCTAGTCACATCAGGGTAACATAGGTGTGGGGTCATGGGATCAGAGCTATCTAAGGATAGCATGGAGAGAATGCTGCGGGACCTCCTCCGTGTGAGTGGAACAGCAGTAAAGATGGACACCGCGCAGCGGTTTTGCCTCATGGTACTCGAGGTAGCCCCTTGGTTTGTAGAGAAAGGAGTGCTGACTGTGCCTCAGTGGGAACATCTAGGTGATGATCTGCGTAAAGCAGACCAGGAAAGTCCTCTGCCCCCTGGGACTTTGCCAATTTGGGCGCTTGTGCGTACCTGTTTGACTAGCCCACAGGGACGGTGCAGCTGTGCAGAAAGGGGCAGAGGAACTGGAAAGTGTAAGGGAGGAACTGTCCTGCTCAGCTTCAAAAGGGGAACTTAGCTCAGATGATGACTCCAGTGGAGTCTCTGGAGATGAGCTGGAACACAAAATGAAGGCTATGAGCCTCCGAAAGAAGGAGAAAGAGGAAGCACTGGGGGAGTGGGGGAAGATTAAGGTAGATGGAGTACCACCTTTGGCACCCCCTGGTGTGCCACCATATGGCCCCTGAAAAGCAAGTAAACTGTGGGGATGGGAAGACTTCAATACTCAGAGCACAGTTCCAGTCTTTCAGGACCAGAACGAGCAGAGATTCCATGAGCTCTGGACTTTAAATCAGTAAAACAAATAAAAGAGGCGGTCATACAGTATGGGCCCCAGGCTGCTTTTACCATGTCTATGATTGAGTCACTCGCAGCTAAAGCCATGGCCCCGGATGACTTGTCAAACTTGGCCCATGCAGTGCTGTCTGGAGGGCAATACCTGTTATGGAAATCAGCCTGGCAGGAATTATGTTTGGATGCTGCCTGGCGCAATGCGGCCAATGGGCAGCCTACTTGGAATTTAGACATGTTAATGGGCACAGGGAACTTAATAGGTTATGGCAATCAGACTGGTTATCTTCCTGAAGTATATGGACAGATTAGTGGCGCAGCAGTAAGGGCCTGGAAGTCTTTACAAGGATCTGGGGACCTGCAAGGGCAGCTGTCTAAGGTCATACAAGGTCATAATGAGCCCTATGTGGACTTTGTAGACCGGATGATGCAGACAGCAAACAGGGTGTTTGGGAGTCTTGAAGAAGCCATGCCCCTAGTAAAGCAGCTGGCTTATGAACAGGCTAACACACCATGCAGGGAGGCTATATGTCCTTGGAAAAATAAAGATCTGCAAATGTGGATTAAGATATGCAGGGATATCAATGAGACAGTAATACAAGGTCAGGTGTTGGCTGCCGCTATCACCCAAGGTCTAAGAAGTACTTTGAAAGGGAACCCCTCTTGGGGACAAATGAAAATGTGTTTTCATTGCAATCAACCGGGGCACTTTAAAAGGGAGTGTCCGGAGTTGTCTGGATCCTCCAGGACTCCTGCTGGGCCCTGCCTCTGTCTGCGATGGGCTAATGAGTGTCGGTCGATGGTCGATAAATATGGCAGACCGCTACCACCCATTAGTTCAAAAAATGGGCGGAGGGGCCCTCCACCCCAGGGCCCTCAAATATATGGGGCGATGCACCAACCTTCCTCAGAGACCCCGGTCATCAGGCAGGTCCCACGCTGGTGGTATCCACCCAGCTGGCATGAAGAGCAACCGCCGGAAGCGCAGGACTGGACATCTGTGCTACCACCAGATTGATATTAACCCCAGATATGGGAGGCCAAACTGTGGACTCTGACTTTAAGAGCCCTCTGCCTAAGGGAACAGTGGGTCTTTTGTTAGGAAGAAGCTCCACTGCCTTATCTGGGCTTGTGGTTCATCCCGGTGTCATTGACTCAGACTATGAGGGGGTGGTGAAAATCTTAGTGTCATCCCCGAGGGGAATCAAAATTATTAGTCCTGGGGACTGCATAGCACAGATCCTGCTATTACCCAGCAAGCATGAAAGCACTCCCAGCACTGGTTAAGGCCAGAGGCAAACAAGGGATAAATTGTTTGGGTTGTCAGGAAGCCCACTGGTCTGTGTAACTATGGACCTGAACTCTAGGCCACTGTATAAAATCTACATCCACAAGCGACCCTTTTGGGGGCTGCTTGACTCTGGTGCTGATCATAGTATAATTAAAGCATCTGAGCGGCCCCCTGATTGGCCAGTGCAAAAATCTGACCAGACCTTGAGGGGGCTGGGTGTATCACAAAGCCCTGACCTTAGTGCAGCTTTCCTTCCATGGACGGATGATGAAGGTCACTCTGGCCTGTTCCAGCCATTTGTGCTTAGCCTCCTGGTCTCCCTGTGGGTGAGGGACCTAATGAAGCAGATGGATATGAGACTCACAACTGAGGCTTTTATAGTGCACAAGCAAAAGGTATGCTCTAAAAGGCTGGCTGGATGGGCTCAGGAGGAATTGGGAAACACTTGCAGGGACTTGAGTACCCTCTCCCTTTGGAGGGGAAACAGTTTGCAGCAGAAAAAAGGAAAGGACTGGGTTTTTCTTAGGGGCCGCTGAGCCTTGTAAGATCAAGTGGAAATCTGAGGAACCTGTGTGGGTGCCTCAGTGGCTCCTTCCTAAAGAAAAGCTCAAAGCTGCCCACACTTTGGTGCAAGAACAGCTGGATGCAGGACATGTGCGTCCCTCTACTTCCCCTTGAAATACTCCTGTTTTTGTAATCAAGAAAAAATCTGGGAAATGGCAGCTCTTGCATGATTTGCGAGCAGTTAACAATGCCATGGAGCCTATGGGCCCTGTAAAGTTAGGTCTTCCTGTTATATCTGCTCTCCCAAAGCAATGGCCCTCTTTAGTTATAGATATTAAAGATTGTTTCTTTTCTATCCCCTTGCATCCTGCAGATATGCATAAATTTGCTTTCATCCATCACTGTCCAGATTCACGATATGAGTGGGTAGTTTTGCCCCAAGGCATGGCTAACAGTCCCACAATGTGCCAGTTGTATGTTGATCAAGCCCTTGAAGCAGTTAGGGACAAGTTTCCTGAGGTGGAGATTTATCATTACATGGATGATATTCTCGCCTGCACATGAGATGCAGCCCAGTTGCAGGAGGTCCTTCAGTTTATAATTAATCATTTGAGGACTTGGGGGCTAGAAATAGCCCCAGAAAAAATTCAGTTAGGACCCATAAAAGCATATTTGGGAACCAAACTCACTGATTTAGTAGTTGCCCCACTTAAAGTATGCCTCAGAATGGACTACTTAAAAACCCTTAATGAGAGCCGGGCGTGGTGGCGCACGCTTGTAATCCCAGCATTCGGGAGGCTGAGACCGGAAGATCCGGGTTCGCGGCCAGCCTCAGCTACCTAGTGAGGTACTCAGCAACTTAGTGAGACTCGGTTTCAAAATAAAGAATAAAAAATAGGGCTGGGGGCGTAGCTCGGAGGTAGAATGCCCCTGAGTTCAATCCCCAGTACCGCAAAAAAAAATAAAAATAAAAAAAAAAACCCTTAATGATTTCCAAAAACTCTTAGGAGATATTAATTGGCTCCGAAGCTACTACAGGCTCTCTAATGCAGACCTCACACCATTGTTTGAAATCTTAAAAGGTGATCCTGACCTAGCCTCTCTGAGACAGTTAACTCCAGAGGCAAGGCAGGCTCTAGAATTGGTACAAGATAGGTTAGCTTCTGCTCAGATAGACAGGATTGATTATTCTCTGCCACTGCTGCTGTGTATCCTACCCACAGACCATAGCCCATTGGGGGTGCTATGACAAAATGGACCTCTGGCCTGGGTGTACTCACCTCATTCCCCCAGTAAAGTGCTTCCTTGGTACCCATCTGAGGTTGCTAATCTCATTTTGAAGGCCCTCAAGCTCTCCATATCCACCTTTGGAAAGAAGCCAGACCTTATTATTACCCCTTATGTGCCTGAACAATTACAATGCTTGGCTGCCTGGGCTATCACTATCACCACCACCTCTGCAAAATTTGATAACCACTACCCTAGCCACCCTTGGCTGCAATTCGTACATTCTCATCCTTGCATTTTCCCAACTATCACACATGCTAACTCTATTCCTGGTGCCTTAATGGTTTTCACAGATGGGTCAAAAGGTGGCGTTGGCACAGTGGTCACTGCCACCTCATGGGAGTCCTTCATCTTCCCAGTTAAATCAGCCCAGGAAACAGAATTACTTGCTGTGGAACAGGTCTTTAAGCTATACCGCAAGGTGTCCTTCAATCTGCTATCAGACAGCAGCTATGTGGTCCAAACCGTCAAAGGCTTGGAATGTACTGGGGTCATTCAAACCAAATCCATGGTAGCTTCTATTTTTGCCTCCCTATAGCAACTCATCTGGCAGTGCTCAGACCCATTATTCATTGGCCACATTCGAGCACACTCCTCTCTCCCAGGGCCATTGGTTGAGGGCAATTGTACAGCTGATGCTATTACTCAGGAAACATTTATTTTTCAGACCATTGATGACTTACAGGCAGCCAGGGTGTTCCATGCGAAGTTCCATGTAAATGCTAATACCCTCAGATTAAAGTTTAAGATGACCAAAGTTCAGGCCAGGGATATAGTGGTCGGCTGCCAGAACTGTGTAACTTTATTGCCTCAACCATCATTGGGGGTCAACCCCAGGGGTCTCTTGTCTAATCAGGTCTGGCAGCAAGATGTCACCCATGTCCCTGAGTTTGGGATATTGAAATTCCTGCATGTGTCAGTCGACACCTGCTCAGGAGTGATTTTTGCTTCCACCCACACTGGTGAGAAATCCAGGGATGCCATTTCCCACAGGCCTTTGCAGCTTGGGGGCTGCCACAACATATAAAGACAGACAATGGACCAGCCTATACTTCCCAGCCTTTCACCTCTTTTCTGCAGCAAATGAACGTATCTCTGACCCATGGTATTCCCTATAATCCCCAGGGGCAGGGTATTGTAGAAAGAGCTCACCTTACAATAAAAAATGCTCTCTATAAACAAAAAAGGGGAATTGGGGTACAGTTTAAGTTCCCTAAAGATAAACCTAATGTTATCCTTTTTATTTTAAATTTTCTGACTTTGGACTCCTTGGGCCATTCAGCAGCCGAGTGCCATGCCGGCTGTGTGGATCGACCTCAAGCCACGGTCCTGTGGAAGGACATGTTGACTAGAAACTGGAATGGGCCTGACCCTGTACTAATCTGGAAAAGAGGGTCTGTTTGTGTGTTTCCACAGGACAAAGATTCACCGATTTGGGTCCCGGAGCGGCTGGTGAGGCCTGTGGCGAAACCCTCAATGAGCCAAGACGAGGATGGTGGCGCTAGTGTACCTGATGACTGTGGGCCTTGGGAGCACCACGATACCTGTGGGGAGTGCTGAAGGCATGGCCCCCGCCCCTTCCAGTGTCTAACTCATCTACAGTCTTTCCTACCCTGTCTACTACTAATACTACCTTGCAGCTGGCAACACTTCCAACTAACCCATAGATTGTAGAGTAGACATAGGCCGGGAGAGCAATGATTTTCCATCTTGACAAGTTCTGTGTCATTCTTGTGGAACTGGTCTGTTCCTAGTAGTCATTGTCGGGCTGGTGCATGTGTCATCTGTGGATCAGCCAAAAACAGTGACAGAGAGCGATTGTACAAGCATTTGTAGCCCTTGAGGCTGACACCCCCCCCCCCCCAGAATGTGGCTTAGCATACTAGATCGGTAGTCAGTGACGGGTAAGATTGGGCTCGGCGCTATACCAACCTAAGACAGGAAGGTGGTCCTGCTGCCACTGATCCAGTGACGGGTAAGGATAGTGATTGAAGACCAACAACCTAAGACAGGCATGATCTACAGCCATTGTATATAAACAAAAAGGGGGAGATGTTGGGGTCTTGCCTGGCAGGCCCTGGGAGGCCTAGCCCAAGATGGCGCCTGGCAAGGTGCCAGAGGCAGCCAACTGCTGGATGACTGACAGGTGATAACCTTCCTGGAGAAGGGCTGTGCCATGTCAGTGCGCATGCACCAGTACGTCAGAGCTCGTGGACAGATAGTACATGCGTAGGAGAACTAGTGAGCGGCATGCAGTAACCTCATGATCACGTCTATGATTGGTCCCAAGTATCCCCCTCCCCTTGCTGTTAGGCTTATAAGCTTAGCACTCTTCCTATTAGGAGAGAACAATAAAGAGATCTTGAACTAGCAACCATGATTGTCGTCTCTCTCTGGGCCCCCGTGGGCAAGGGTCAAGCATGGGAGGTGATACCATCCCATCCATGGTAACACTACATACAGAGGAATATGTATTTTTTATTTTCCCAGTCATTCATCAGATAACACTATCAGAAAACTTTAAGTACAATACCAGACACAGAATGGACATTTAGGATCTGCTGAAACATTAGGATACCAGCCCTGGGAAATAGGGTTTATATAGTGGGAATTCCTTATCTGGTTTGATTCCAGTAACAAAACAGTGTTCTAAATCAATTCCTCATTTCCTACATACGTTAGCACCATGAGGTTTGGCCAAGAAACCTATTGAAGTTGTAATTTGATTGTCTCTAAGACATATTCAAAATCCAGCCCTGCAACGCCCAGTTGGCTCAGCTGGGGGTGACCAGGAATAAAACAGGCACCAAATGCTGTGGGACACTTGCTGTGGGTGGGCACTGGGCTGGGTCTCATAGACCTCACTGAGGGAGAGGACCAGAGTTACTTGTAGGGAGATGACTTTGGCCTCCTCGCCCTGTGTCACTGGGTCATGCCATCCTGGATGGGGGCCCCTAGAGCAGGCCTGTTCAGCACTACAGACAGCACCAAGGAGCCCATACTCTCTGGGACAGATGATGTCCTGGGGATGAGCTCACCTGTTCAGCACAACGGACAGCACCCCAAGCCCAAGCCTTTGGAGGGCAGATGACGTCCTGGGATGATCTCGCCCGTTCAGCAGCACGGACAGTGCAGCAGAGCCCAGGTCCCTGGGGACAGATGATGTCTTGGGTAAATTCTCCTGTTTAGCACTACGGACAGCTCCCACGGAGCCAAGTCTCTGGGGGCTGATGATGTCCTAGAGGTCAGCTTGCCTGTTCAGTACCACAGACACCCTCCAGAGTCCAGGCCTCTGGGCTCTGATGAGGCAAGCTCACCCATTCAGCACTACAGACAGCCCCACAGAGCCCAGGTCTCTGGGGAGAGATGATGGTCCATGTGTCCTGGGTGAGCTTGCCCGTGCAGCAGCACAGACAGCACTTTTGGGGGTAGATAACGTCCTGGGCGTGAGCTCGCCCATTGAGCACCATGAACAGCACAGCTAAGCCCAGGCCCCTGGGGGCAGATGATATTCTGCATGTCCTGGGTGAGCTCAGTCGTTCAGCACTACGGACAGCGCTGCCACTCCTTGGTCCCTGGGGCTGATGTCCCGGAGGCAAGCTCACCCGTTCAGCACCATGGACAGCCGCCTCAGTCCCCAAGCTGGGGATTTCGGGGTGAGTTCGCCTGTTCAGTACCACGGACAGCTCACACAGAGCCCTGGCCTCTGAGGGCATATGATATCCCGCATATCCTGGGTGAGCTCAGTCGTTCAGCACTACGGACAGCGCTGCCAATCCTTGGCCCCTGGGGCAGATGGAAGTCTTGAGTGAGCTCCCTCCCCCCTGGCTCTGTCTCCCACTCACTCACTCAGCAGCTGTCCTTGAATGTTTTCTGCATGCTGCTTGCTGTATGCCCAACCACTGAGCAGTCCCTTGTCTCACAGAGCTGAAATCTCCAGAGGGAGTCTTTCAGCAGTGGAAATTTCTAATTTCTGGAATGTTCTTTTTATGATGAGCAAAGCAGGCTCCTTGGAACTTCCTCTACAGTCCTGGGTTGGTTACTGGACTGGCCTGAGACCTCCTTCTCTCTTCTCTTAGGTGAATTGGGGCATGGTCTTGTGCCATCACAAGGCCCCAGCCTGTCCCTTCCTCTATACTCCAGGGGATAGTTTGTATGAGGTCTCCAAAGGGGGTGAGAGCAGCCTCTTGCTGGTGCCATGACTCCTACAGAGTAACACACTGCCTTTGTAAACACTTATTTCCAGGCCACCCAGAGCTTGAGCTCCTCACAAAGAAACTGTTTAGAATTGCCATTTGCACTGGGGAAGATTGAAGGAGGGTGAGGAAGCAGCTGGCAGTGTCCCCTCTCCTTCCAGCCCTCTCTGATGCCTTCCTGACCAGGCATGCTGAGGATCTCCTTGCCTGGGCCCAAAGGGTGTTGGCACTTTCATTTGGTGTTGGGATGCCAACCCTTGTGCCAGGCATTGGGAGAACATGGTACTGAAACCCTAGACCTTGCCTTCCAGGAGCCCTGATTCAGGGAGAGAGGGAGATGGCAGTGAATACAATGGGGTACCGAGGACACAGAGCAGTGGTTTGTGTGGACTTGGGGTTGGGAGAGGGTTCCCCAAAGGACAGGTGAGCACTGAAACAGAGTGGGCATGGGTCCCCAGGAGAGGGGGGTGTGCCCTGATCCTAGGAGGGAGGTAGAGCTCAAGCGGTATGGGAAGGAGAGAGCAGGGTATACACTGGAACACCCAGGACACAAGAGGAGTGGTTTGTGCAGACTTGGGGTTTGGGGAAGGCTTTCCAGAGGATGGGTGAATATTGAAGTAGAATGGGCATGGGTCCCTGGCAGAGGTGGGGCAGGAATGAGGAGGATCTGAGAGTCTTGCTTTACCTCTGGGCTTCTGTGTGTGGAAGGACTGGGAGCCCCTATGGTTTATTATGCAGAGTATCCAGCATTCCCATAAGGAATAAGATGGAGATAAGATGGAGAGGGTTGACTGGAAACCAGTCCATGGAACTTTTAGTCTCAACTGGGCTTTTAAGTAATTCTAAGAGCATGGGCAAATAAAAGACAACCCCTTGAGCCCCAGTTTCCTTATTATGTCCTCTCATCTTTCCTCCAGCTCTCTTGTCTCCTTGGTGCTGGGCAAGATGACTGGATTCCACCTTGAATGTTCAGGGCGGGAATGGAGACTTGGATGGTGGGAGGGAGTGACTATCCACATTGCTGCTGGGTGTGTTCTGCAGGCAACCTGGCATGCTGTTGTGTGGCACCCCACATAATCCTAGAGTGGCCCAAAGATGCCAGTGTTGCTGAGCAGCTGGGCTACACCAGCCATTGCTTTCTTCTTGCTTCTTGTCATGTCAAAGAAAGAGGCCCCATTCACTTATTCCTCTATAGCCAGGGTTTCTTTATTTGATGTCACATGGTGGGACATGATACCTGGGGCTATGGCTTGAGAAAAACCCCAACAAACTGGGAAATATACAGTGCTGAATGAAGGGACCTTAGGGCCCACCTGACATCCACCTGTGGCCAGGCTGAGAAGGTAGAACAAGAACCATCCTCATGGGCTACATAGAAACTGGGCAAGTTTCTGTTATGCATAGGTAAAGTCACTCCTAATGGTTACTCCTGTCTTGTTGGAAAGGATGCTAAGTTGATTTATAAAATAAATTCTATAAATAGACAGATATTCCACCATCCCTGATGTACACAGGAGAGGTGGAGAGAGACAGAGCAGGGTGTGATGGAGTGAAAGGGCATGTGGTCAGGAGCCAGCCTTCCTGGGCAGGAGAAGGTGCTGTCCAGGGTGCTGGGCAAGGTATCTTTGCCTTGGGCTACAGCAGCTCCTGCATTCTCACAACACTGTGCTGCTGCTGTCTTCCTGTCCCAGGAACCTCTGTCCCACTGGTCCTTGCTGTCACTTCACACTGTCCTGTGTCCAAAGTTCCCACCTGTGACTGACTGACTGTTCATGGGATCAACTGTGTGGTGGCCTGTGACAAAGTCTGGGAAAGCCCTCCCACCTTTCCCAGGGCTTTCCCTAATGAGCCCAGCAAAGTGGCTTGTGCACCAACATGTAGCACAGTTTTGGGATGGTGAGGGAAGAAACTCTAGCTCTGGGTTGCCCTGGAGCCATCTTTCTATTTCTGACTCAGACACACATCTGGGGGCCTGGGGTCTGTAGCGTGTGTGTGTGTGTGTGTGTGTGTGTGTGTAGGGAGTTAGGGGGTCAGTGAAGTAACTCATGTCTACTGTGCTGGGATCAGAATTCCTCCTTCTGTTCCAGACAGCATTCTTGCAGACATGATCATGTAACTTAGAGGAAAGAAAATTTTTTTTATGGTTTTGGGTTCAGTCCATGTGAGGCTGGGACCGTGGGTCTCAGGGCATGGTGGTGGGAAGCAGAGAAAGGAAGAGAACATGGGCTGTGCTCCTTACATCATGGAGGCCAGAAGCAAGAGAGAGCAGGGGGAGAAACCCCAGGAACCATCTCCTCCAGCCGTACCCTACCAGCCTACCAGGTACCACCCAAGTAAATTCATTACAATGAATTTATCTATTTCTGGGATACAACCCTCATGATTCAATTACATCACCCCCAAGCATTAATAAGTGAGCTCACTAGGGGTCATTGTATATCTAACTATAACACCTTCCAACCAAAGATGAGGGCTTAGCACATTTTTCTCAGGGCAAGCTCTTCTCAGAGAGGCCCCTCAGCTCCTTGGCAAGTACACATCTTCCACTGAGCCACCCTATCTGCTCCTCAGATACTCTGGTTGCATACCCAGACTGGTTCTTACTGAGAAATCTCAGCTTCCTAGGAAAAGAGACCTGACAGCTTCTCATCAGTTCATCAGGCATATATTCCTCGCCCATCAGGATCCCTGTTACCACAATCTGGGCCCAAGATAAGCTCCTGCTCCTAAGGTTAAGAGAAAAAGTTGCTTTGGGGACACACAACATGGTTTTAGCTTTTCAAAGTGTGATCCTTTCCTGAAGCTCTGTTCCCTCCCTCCCCCACATGGATCTCAGATCTGCCCATGCTCATCTCTGAATGCATGAAGCAGTGGCTGTGCAGAACACCTGCTTATTATGTGTGTATTTGCAGCCTCTTGAATCCCAGAATAGACATTTCCCTATTAAAAAACACAGGTAATGAGAGGATAAGACGCTCCTTATTGAAGCAGGGTTGCCTGGCCTGAAATAGCCTCAGAGCAAGTGTGCTGCTGAAGTACCACTGATGGAATCTGAGAACATTGTAGTATTTCACATTGGGCTTAATAATTTATTGATATTTAATATTTCACAAGAGTAAAGCAGAAAACCTGATGAAATTTTCATATTTGCTATTATAAGCTAAATGGAATGTGAAGTGCATTGGGCTGGGCTTAGTGGCAGAGGCCTGGGATACCCTCCCTCCAGCTCCACCCATCAGCAGGTCCCACAACAAGGTCAAAGTCTGCTTCCCCTCAGCTACCCCAAAGGCCCTGCACACTCCAGAGAGGAGATGCTCAGGGCATCATGAACTTCAAGACTGGTTTATGGTGGTTCTAACTAGAACCAAAGTCTCCCCAGCCCCTGAAGTCCCCTCACAGCCTGTCAGTGCTTGAAATATCTACCATGAGAGCAGAGTACATTCCTTGCTGGGCAGTCAATACCTGTAGGAAGCATAACTCAGGAGCAAAAATAGAGAATTCCATTCACTGTGCTTCAGATTTTATAAATATAACTTACTAATATCTCACAGCAATCCTCTAAGGTAATAGTTTTTATTACCCCTATTTCACAGATGGGAAAACTGAGGCAAAGAGAGGGGAAGAGACCTGCTCGACTTTGAAGCTGGCACCTTTTCCTGGGCTTGTCTCTCTCTTCTGGAAAGCTTCCATTGATTTTGTGAACTAGCCAATGAACTGCGGATGAACTTCTTTTCTGTTTAACTTAGCTAGAGTTGTTTCCCTCCAAGAATATTGTTAGAATAGCCAGTACAACCTAACCCAGGTGTGTGCATGCTTGTGTCTGGATTTCACCCAGGGTATTCACGAATTAGCAATGAGAACTTTCAAAAAATCTTAACTGGAGAAAGAAGCAAGTTAATTCACTTGCATATATTATCCTGTGAAGCCTTAGACAGAAAATTTTGGTGGGATGAATGAGCTGGTTCAGATCTTGGCCAGACCTTCAAACAAATTATGATGTAGCTGGGTATAGTGGCACATGCCTGCAATTCCAGTACTTGGTAGGCTGAGACAAGAGGATTGCACATTTGAGACCAGCTTCAGCAACTTAGCAAGATTCTCAGCAACCTAACAATACTCTGTTTTAAAACAAAAAATAAAAAAGACTAGATACTGGCACAAAAGCAGACACATAGACCAATGGAGCAGAATAGAAGACTCAGAAACAAATCTGCACACTTACAGCCAATTGATTTTTGACAAAGGGGCCAAAAACATACACTGGAAAAAAGATAGCCTCTTTAATAAATGGTGTTGGCAAAACTAGTTAATAATATGCAGAAAAATGGAAATAAACCCCACTTTCCCACCTTGCACAAGAGTCAATTCAAGATGGATCAAAGACCTAGAAGTCAGACCAGAGACCTTGTAGCTACTTGAAGAGGGCATAGGCTCAACACTTCAACACAGAGGCATTTTCTCAACAAGACGCAAAAGGCACAAGAAATTCAAAGGAAGATCAATACATGGGATTTCATTAAACTGAAGAGTTTCTATGCAGCAAAATAAACTATCAAGAGCCTCAACAGAGAGCCCACAGAATGGGAGGAAATTTTTGTCAACTACTCCTCCAATAGAAGATTAATATACAAAATATGAGAAGGGAGAAGGAGGGAGGAGGAGGGAGGGAATGGGGTGGGAATTGGGGAAGGGTTAACTGAGACATGTGTGCCTCTACCAGCTTGTACCTAACACAGATGTATGATTACAATGCACCAATAAAATTTAAAAAAATTATATGCAAGAAAGGACTGGAGGTGTAGTTTGGAGGTAGAATGCTCCTGGGTTCAACCCCTAGTACCAAAACAACAACAACAACATTATGATATGTAGGATAATTTTGTTCAAGATGGTAATGCCCTGGCACCCTCCCCCCGTCCAGTATTTATAGAGAAACAGGACTGGGAGAATAGTGCTTGCATAGAAGGTACTGAGAATGTAGGTTGATTAACCAAAAAAGATGAATGGTTTATTATAGTATTTCATATATTTATTCAACAGACATTGGCCAGTAAATTTCCTAGATCAGTGAGTGCCTGGCACAAGTAAGTGCACCATGTCACAGACCCTTGGGGTAGAAGGCTGAAGGATAAAATACCACTGATGACCTCACCAAATCTCACTTTACTACCTGTTTAAATCTATGTTTAGAGGTTTAAAAGCTGCTGAAATACTGGACGTGGTGGTACACACCTGTGATCCCAGCTCTCAGAAGGCTGGGACAGGAGGATCATAGGGTTGAGGTCAGCCTCAGTAACTTAGCAAGGCCTGCAACAACTTAGTGAAGAAGTGGGAACTATTTAAAAATTGTGTGGAGGGTCCTCAGAAGGATGGCAATGAACTTACCATATGACCCAGCTATACCACTCCTGGGTATCTACCCAAAAGAATTGAAACCAGACTACCATAGTAATGCATGCATATCTACATTTATAGCTACACAATTCATACTTGTCAAACTATGGAACAAGCAGAGAAGTCCATCGACAGATGAATGGATTAAAAAATTATGGGATTACAAAATTATGAAATATATACACAATGGAATTCTACTCAGCCATAAAGAACAAAATTATGTTATTTGCAGGGAAATAAATGGAACTGGAGAATATTATGCTGTGAGATTAGTCAGTCACAAAAAGCGAAAGGTCAAATGTTTCCCTCATATGTGGAAGCTAGGGAGAAATTGAGACATAGGAGGGACTCCAGACAAAGGAGGAGAAACCTTAGTGGAGTGAGGGAGGGGACCTAATTGAGGGAAATGGGAGGGAGTAGGAAGACTTGAAGAGGGAAATACCTCAATAGACATACTGTATACATACACAAACTTATCAAAGCAAATCACTGTGTTGAACACAGGAAGGTGGGAAGGGAGAGGGAATGAGGTGGGAACTGGGGGAGGGCTCAACAAGTACTGTGAGCATGTGTGCTTCTATAAACCTGAACTGCATCAAGATGTATGATTACAATGCACCAATTAAAAAAGGGGGGCGGCAGAGGGTGTAGCTTGGAAGTAGAATGCCCCTGGGTTCAATCCTCAGTACCAAACTGACAAAGAAACGAAGATTAAAAAAAAAAAGTGCTGAAATAAGTGCATTAGAATATATGCAAATTTAGGATAGCTTTTTCTTGAATTTGTATGTCCAAACATGCAGAGAAGTTTAAAGATAAGATACATCTTGAGCGTGGTGGTGCACGCTTGTAATCCCAGCATTTGGGAGGTTGAGACTGGAGGACCCGGGTTCGCGGCCAGCCTCAGCTACCTAGTGAGGCACTCCACAACTTAGTGAGACTCGATTTCAAAATAAAGAATAAAAAATAGGGCTGGGGGTGTAGCTTGGAGGTAGAATGCCCCTGAGTTCAATCCCCAGTACCGCAAAAAAAAAAGAAAAAAAAAGATACATCTTATTTGGAATGTTTTTTTCAGGCTTAGCAAAAGCCAAATAAAAACCCAAATAAAAATTAAAATAACTCATCACTCTCAACCAAATGCAAAAGAGCTTCTTCTGACAAAACAACTCCTCTTTGGAGCATTGTGTTCCTCTTTCTTGTGCTTATTGAGTGACTTTGTGTGACTTAACCAAGATGGCCACTGTGGGAATTCTTGGTCACAGTGTAACTTGCTGTGTGTCCCCCCCCCCCCTTTATCTTTATACAGTGCCCCCAGCTTCACTCATGACCCTGTCTTTCCACAGCCACACCTGTGCTGCCATTATGGCAGGCCTGGTTCCCACCCACACCTCCCCTGCAGATGAGGGATGTATACCACCCTACACCTCACACTACAATCTGCCCCATCCATTCTTCTCTAGGGACTGCCTGGGGCCCAAGCTACTTCCATCTGACGGCTTTGTCATCTCGTGCTACAAGGTCAACCTGGTGTCATCCAGCTGGCAGGTGGGGAAGAGTGTGTGGAGATCACACATCTGATACTTTACCAGGTGACAGGTATGGCAATAAGTGAGGCACGTGAATCTACCCACATGCAAGGAAGCCTGGGAAATGTAGCCCCCTGCTGGCTCCTCAGCAACAGTTGGACACTGTGGGAGGGAGTGTGGACTTCGTTGGTCTGTGGTCATCTCTGCCACCCTGTTTAATATCAGATCTCTTCCCCAACTAGAAGCTTTTAACTCACCACCATGGAACAAGGGACTGGAGAAACCAATTTACCCTCTGTCATTGATATCCAATAACTGTTATTCCCATTATCACTTCACTGCAGTATTTATTTTAAATATTATTAAAACACTTTAAATTTATTTATTTATTTTTATGGTGCTGGGAATTGAACCCAGGGGCATTCTACCTTCAAGCTCTGTCTCAGCCCTATTTTATTTTTTGCTTTGAAACAGGTCTTGCTAAGTTGCTGAGGCTGGCCTTGAATCCGTGATCCTTCTCAGTTTCAGGCTCCCAAGCACTGGGATTACAGGCTCCACAATATTTATGATTTTGAAAAAAGGAATAGGAAGGTAGGTATCCTGCTTGGAAATAAGTCAAAGCAATGACTCTCTAATGGTGGTAGAAGTGTTTTGGAAGTATCTAAGGTGAGGGCAATTCTTGTAATCTTCAGGTGGAGCATCCATTTATCTTCTGGGTTGGGGAGAACTGGCTTTGCATCTCAAAGCTGGCTGTATCAGAGGGGAGATGAACAATGGCCTTTTGTAGATTTTCAACCAAATTCCAGCTCAGTGGTGCCCTTGATGGCTCTGTGACCTAGGAGCGGAGCCATAGCTCTCCTGACAAACCGTTTGATGGGTGAAGCTGCCGGCTCCATTTTAGTGGGAGAGAGATTGATTGGTGCCTCATTTATTTTCCAATGCTGATTGATTCTCTGATTTATTAACTTGGGCCAGACCTGCAAGGCAATAAGAATGTCAATAGCCTCTCTCTTTTTATTCTTCTTCTCTCTAAGCCAGAGATGAGCTTTCATGAAAGCCTTAACCCCTGCTTTTTTTATTAAATTAAATTTGTAGCCACTGGAGAGAGACAGGATTTCAGCTCTGTCACCTTGCTCTTAGCTGAGCACCCTGTGCTTGGGTTTGCTACAACTTTTGTATACGTTTCCTGTCAATGCCAAGAGCAGGCCTCAGCTAAACTTTGGACCAAGCAAAGCCTTGGAGGAGGAAATAGGAGAGAGATGGTGGCCTTGAAATGGCCATCAAAGCTGATGTTGGAGTGAGGGAGGGTGATAACCCCCAAGAATGGGTGACATTAGAGCAAAGGAAGGGGCAACTGGAAGGAGCTGGAATTGCTGACTCTTTGGTCAGTTAATTTAAAGCCAACCACATCTAAATTTCTATCATTCTTTAAGAGCAGAGCTGAGGTACTAATTTATACTTGGGCATTAAAGATTAATGACAGCTAACATGTATTGATTGCTTACTACATATCAGTCACTGTACTGACAACTGACACATCACATCTAATACTCTAGTAGTGGAGTGAGGGAGGAACTATGACTCTTTTTCAGCAGAGGAGATGGCCTCAAGAAGAGGATAAGTGGTCTTCCTAGCCAGGAAGTAGTAGATTCTGAATCTGAATCCCCAAACCCAGCTCTAGGGCTTGTCCTCTTGACCATCATCCAATGCTGGATGATGTCAAGACCTCTTAATGTCTTCGCTTCCAGAAATGGTCACATCTTACACCATCAGGAATTGGGCTAAAGAAATAAGCCGGATGTGATGGTGCACACTTGTCATCCCAGTACTTAGGAGGCTGAGACAGGGGGGTTGCAGGTTCAAGGACAGCCTTGGTGGCTTAGTAAGACTCTCAGAAAGTTAGCAAGACTGTTTCAAAATAAAAAAAAAAAAAGAGTTGAGATGTAGCTCAGAGGTAGAGTGCTCCTGTGTTCAATCCCCAGTCAAAAAAAAAAAAAGCAAGCCATAATGGTCCCATGATGGGATATGTGTTCATTGACCACCTTGCCTGCTGGTAAGACCAGACCATGAGCATGTGGAAGGGGAAGTAGGTTCCCTTACTGTCGAGGCTCAGACATGGTGTGTGTGGGGGGTGGAGGTCAGCGTTGAACTGGAGACAGACAGCTGTAGGAGAGGCCCAGAGGAGTCCAAGGCCTCTTCACTCTGAATTCCACTCATGGCAGAGCTATTGCATTTTTATTCTTTAAAAAATTCAGTATTGAAATATTACAGTTGACCCCAGAAACATGTATAATTAGTAATAATTAATACGAATAATAATTGTACATTTCAACATAATTTTCAAGTGGAGGTCACCACTGAGGGCCCCTCTGGAGACCTTTCATGGCCCTGTGTGGGCAGAGAGGCCTGGGTCTGGCAGGGCTGGTTACTGGTGCAGGCCTCTACCACCTCGGAGATGGCTGCTTTCTCGCTGTGACCTCGCCTGGCCTTTCCTCTGCGTGGGGGAGAGAGGGTTTGCGTTCTGGATACCTTTCCTCTTCCTATACAGACACATCCTATTGGATTAAAGCCTCACTCTTATGATCTCATTTAACTTTACTCCTTAAAGGCCCGCTTACAACTACAGTTAAACTGGGGTTTAGACCTTCAGCATAAGGATTTGGGGGAGACATACTTTGGTCCACACAGCAGAGAGTGTCTGCAATTCTGCAATTTGTTTTCTAGTATAAGGTGTGCATGTGTGTGTGTAACTTTCTGAAGCAAGGCCTGTGTTTTAAAAAAATCCTTTATTTTTTATTGTTTTGTTACTGGGGATTAAACTCAGGGACAATCTACTTCTGAGCTACATTCTGGCCCTATTTTATTTTAAATTTTGAAACAGGGCCTGCTAAGTCTCTGAGGTTGACCTTGATTCTATAATCTTTCTGTCTCAGCTTCCCAGGTACTGGAATTACAGGTGTGTGCCATGACACCCAGCCAATCCAGATAATTTTGAAACAAATCCTAGTCATCATAGATACTTATCAGTAAGTATCTACTATATATCATCAAGGATAAAGACATTTAAAAATGCCAATATTATTCTCATACCTTCACAATGATCAGCAATGTCTTAATTTTCTCAAATATCCACTGTTAACATTTCTCTAGTTGTCTCATAATGATCACTTTTTTAATTTACTTGAATCCCAATCAAGATATGTTTGTAACTGGTTTCTTGGGTAATATGTCATGATATCTTTTCAACTCCTGGGCTCTTTCACTGCGTCTTCCCCACCCTTCCAGTTGGCTTGTGGAAGAACTTCAGCCATTGTCTACAGTTTCACTGATTGTGTCCCTGTGGGGCCATTTACTTAGTTCCTTTGTTCTGTGTAGCTCCTGTAAATTTCTAGTTAGCTCTAAAAGCCTGATGAGATTCAGGCTTTGTTATTTAGTCAATCATAATTGATGTTATGTAAACATAAACACAAAACCTAAAAGGCCTCTTTTAGGTTACTTAGATCCATGACCTAGATCTATTAATTCACTATGAGGTGTAAAATGATGGTTCTCTAATCCTATCATATCTTTTTTTTTTTGTTCCTCAGCTAGAATACTCATCTAAAAACAAATTTCCCCTTACCAACTGTTTGGTGACCCAGAGACACAGATTGTGTAGGAAGGGGAGGGCCAATGCTTGACATTCTTCTGTAGGTGCCAGTTTTCGAGATAATGAGTTGATCTCTTATCGTCTCCCCAAAGTGAATAATGAGATTTTTCCCCTTTTCTGTTTTTAGGATTATTATGAACTAATAGACGTAAACATACCTCACATGTTTTAATACATTTTGATTTTAAATATAATATATGATAGCCAGGTGTGGTGATGCATGCCTATTATCCCAGTACTTGGGAGACTGAGACAGGAGGATCACAGGTTTGATGACAGCCTCAGCAAGCAGCGAGACTCTCATCAACCTAGCAAGAAAGACCCTGTTTTAAAATAAAAAGTAAAAAGGGGTAGAGGTATAGCTAAGAAGTAGAATGTCCCTAGGTTTAATCTCTAGTAACACACACACACACTACATCATATGCATCTTTCTATATCACTATAATTTTAAGAGACCAGTTTTAATGGGTGAACACCTTTCTCCTATACAAATGTATTAGAATTTAACCATTTCATCTTGTTGGATACTTACATTCTACCTCTTTTTTTGTGTTTGTATGTGGTACTGGGTATTGAACCCACAGTCTCTGTATCTCTGAGCTACCCTTCCCACCAGCCTTATTCTATTTTGAAACAGGGTCTCGCTACATATTCTGATTTTAATTCTTTTGGAGTGATACCAAGGAGTGATATAGCTGGTTCATGTGGCAGTTCCATTCCTAGTTTTTTGAGGCACTTCTGCACTGATCTCCACAGTGGTTGTACTAATTTCCACTCCCATCAACAGTAGAGCCTGGACATTTTAGCAGCCAGGATGGAGACCATGGAAACTGTGGCTTGTGCTCTTTCCTTTGTCTCTTCCTATCTATCTGCATCCCTAAGATAAAGAAGCAATGGCATTTTCTCACCAGGAAGACCCACTTGTGGTGAGGGAACTACAGCTACTTGGTAAATGGCGGTGTTTAGCAGCAGATGCTGTTGCCTAGGTCTCTGAGGGTGGGGGGAAGTCTGGAGACTGTAACCCCAGAAACCCTGTCAGGTGGACCCATGTCTTAGGGCCCCAGAGCTCATGTAGCTCCTTCTTCTTATCCTTTTTTTTTTTTTTTTTTTTTTTTGCTACTGGGGATTAAACTCAGGGACATTCTACATCTGACCCTAGACCTTTTTTTTTTTTTTGAAATGGGATCTTGCTAAGTTGCTGAGGCTGGCTGGAACCTGTGATCCTCCTGTCTCAGCCTCCCAAGTACTGGGATTACAGGCATGTGCCACTGGGCCTGGCTTCTTTTAATTAGTTAGTTATTTTTTTTTTGTAGCCCTGGGGCTTGAACCCAGGGGCATTCTACCTCTGAGCTATACCCCCAGCCCTATTTTTAGGTTAATGAGAGTCTCACTATTTGCTGAGGCTGTCCTTGAACCTGCAATCCTCCTGTGTTAGCCTCCTAAATACTGGAATTACAAGCGTGCACAACAATGCCTGGCTTACTTCTTTTAATTTAGACTAGTTTTTAAATTTAGACTTCCCAGTTTAGTGTTGTCTTACTTTTACACACACACGTGTGACACACACACACATACACACACACACACACACACTCCCTAAAGAAAGGCAGTACTTTCTCTAATATTATTTGCAAAAGTAAAATTAGTTGATTAATTTTTAATGATGACCATGATATAAAAGGGAGTTTGGTTAGTGGAGCAGCCCTTTTATTAAAGTTTGAAAGATTATTTTCTACTTTACCTATTTAAAATATTCATACCACTGGTGAGAAGAAATATCCCCTTTTTCTTCAAAGGTTGAAGATGTTCTTCATCAAGGACAAAAGATAAAATAAAAACTATCAATTAAGCTGAAATAGGATTTAAAAGTTTAAAAAAGATAGTAGCAAGATACTTTGCTATTTCCATATTTTCTTGAAGGATTTCAGTTTTGAAGTACATGTTTGCCTCTGCCTTTGCCCTCTGAAAGAAGGGACTGTCGTATGTCCTGCAGAATGTTGTGTGTCAGTGGACAGTGCCAGCTGTGATGCAGGTGACCTCTGACCCCACTGTGTTCTTGGATAGTTCTGGTTTATGCCTGTTCTGAAGTAATTATTAATAAAGCCCCCTGTCACTCTCCAAAGAGTCCTGGTTTGTATAGTAAGTTATATAATCACCCTTAATATTAACATTTTAATTTTCTTTCTACTTTATTCAATTCCCTCAACTCAACTTCCTTAAAGACAAGAGAGGGAGGTTAAAAACAGCCTCTTCTTAACCCATCCTGACCTCCTCCCTTAATATAGTCACACAGCAGTGCTTACTTTTCACCTTTTAGCACTCATTTTTCATTTAAGTAAATTGCTGCAGTGTCTTTTTTTTCCCTCAACCTCTATTTTTTTTTAAAGCATAGTGCTCTTTAATGGGACATGAAGCTGTCAAAGGAGGGGGAAAAGTCACTATATAACAGAGATTGGAACAGGATCTACTCTGGGGAGGCATAGAGGCCAGGAGGAGCAGTGCATGGACCAGTGCAATCTAGCTAGTTTGTAGCAGAAGAGAGCAAGGTCCAGGTCTGTGCATTTCTCAGACCTCTGCTAATTAGTCCTAATGGCCAGAGCCTTTGGCAGGTGCAATATGACTTCCTTCCACACCCTGTACCACCAGGTGGTGAATTAGAATGAAAATAAGCCCCAAACCCAGTTCTGCTGTGCATGCCACAAGGCCCAGCAAGCCATACTTACTGGATCCAGGCAAGGATGAATTCTACAGTCTCTTCTCTAACTTGGTTAAGCCCACACTGAGTTCTTGAGTTCTTTGACAAGCACCTTGTAGGAAGAATCCAACTGGGGGTGGAGGCATGGTGTTCTGCTGGAAGAACAAGACACTTTCTAGTCAGGCCAGCTGATAGAGCCCCATGAAACTGAGGACTGTGGAGGAACACAGTCAGCCCTGCAGTGCTCTTCTATGAGAGAATCCCACTAATGGATTCATTTTACCTCACTTCAAAGAGCAGTGGCAGGTTTTTTTTTTGTGGTACTGGGGATGGAACCCAGGGACATTTCATTTCACCTATTTTTTTATTTTGAAACAGGGTCTCAGTAAATTGCTGAGGGTATCCTTAAATCTGCAATCCTCCTGTCTCAGCCTCCCAAGTATTCAGATTAAAGGCATGCACCACTATGCTTGGCTACCTGTCAGTCTTTTAATCCAACCATATTCCTTGAATATCTCTCTTTCAATCAAAGGAGACATATTTCTATCATTGTGGATGGCCTACAATTTATTTTTTTCTTTGAGCAGGAACCTGGATGGCTCTGAGAAAGGAAGAAAGGACGCACTCTGGTTGAATCTCTTGTAACCATGCTAGGGATAGACCTCATGAAAAGCCACTAGTGGTAATTTCAATGGTCACTATGGTAACGAATAGGCGAATCCCTACTCATGGAATGCTTCTCAGCAGGATGCACCTGGATGTTATAGTCTGGCATATGGAAATATGCTAGTATGTTCAGGCTGCTATAAGAAATTACCAGAAACTGGGTGGCTTAAACCACAAACATTGATTTCTCACAGCGCTGGAGGCTGGAAGTCCAAGGTCAAGGTGTCAGCAGACCTGGAATCTGATGAGCCCACTTTCTGTTCTGCAGAAGGGTGTTTTTCTGTGGCATCTTCACCTGGCAGAGAGTTGAGAAAGGAAGCAAGCTCTCATGCCTCTTTTTTTTGGTTTGTAAGTTGTTTTTATTTTTTCAATTTTTATACTTTTACTGGTGCATTATAGTTTCACATCACAATGCAGTTCGTAGAGGACATTAGTGCACACAGCATTGGGTGGGCTTTCCCTCAGCTCCCTCCCCACCCCCCTTCTTGTAACCATGCTAGGGATAGACCTCCTGGAAAGGATACTGAAATTGGTGTTGGTATTCATGTCTCATCTTATAAAGACATAATCGCACTCCTGAAGACTCCACCCTCATTATCTAATCACCCCAAAGGCCCCACTTCTTGATACCATCACACTAGGGGCTAGGATTGCAACATATGAATTTAGGAAGAACATACATATTCAATTCATACTAGTAAGGGAATTTGGAACTTAGAGACTTATGGTGCATCATTACCTGGGAAATCTCATGTAGACTACATAAGTATTTGAGTATAAAAATGGAGATGTTTTATGATGTAAATAGCTCCATTTGTAAGAGTGATGCGGCCACATGCCATCACTCACCTCAGAGTGCTTGCTAATATAGCAAGAAGGGACTTAGGGAGCGATTCCAGGTGGCCTGGACCTCTCTTGCACTACTTGTGCCTCACAACAATGGTATCCTTGAAATTATTAGTAAGTCTCAATGCTAGGTAAGATCTCTGATTCTTGTAATTCTCATTTGAATAGTTTGAAATTGTATATCTCTCATTCTTTATGCTAATGAATGCACCCTCTAGATACTTATACACATCATTTACCTGTATACCTGTAAAGTGTGGATTTATTACTAGATGATTCAAATGTTAGTCAACATTCCTGGGTAGAGACTGAAGTTAACATGTATTCCTATATACACCTTGCTGTTCATCTTGAGATACTTTAATGCATCTTACAAAATAATATTACCAAAACAGGATTATGTCTCCTAAGAGTACTTGTGGTGATTATTGAAAAAAATAACAATACATTAGCTAACCACCAACCAATGGTTTGCTACTGTTATAGTGGAACAGTTTGCATACATTAGATCCAGTTTAATAAACTTGTAAGATCTCATCTTTATAGGTAAGGAAACAAAGTTTTAGAGAGTTTAAATAACTTGCCCAAGGTCACACTGTTGTAAAGTCAAGTGTGAGATAACAGTAGAGCACCACACTCTGAGAGATCAAATTAGGAGTCTTTATTGGCAAAAGCCGGCGACCAGGAGCAGACTAATGTCTCGAAGAACTTGCAGCCCAGATTACAACTGTGGGCAAGTATTTAAAGGCAAAAACCACATCCTGTTTCAAACTAGAAAAATAAAGGGGGGGATAGGGGCTAGCAGAGTATGCTACAGAAGCTAAAGTAATGGTTTAAAGTTAATCTTGGGGAACAATCAGGGGAGATGTTTCTGAGAATGAGTGTGCCTACAGTTCTTGGAGTGGGGGTGGAGAGTCAGCATGAACTGACCACGACCACAAAATAGAGGTGTGGAAACAAAATGGAGTCAGTGCTGCTATAGTTTATTCCCCACTGGTTTTATGCACATGGTTCAAATAATTGATTTTTGGGTATCATTGTCTATCAGGGAGTTATAGTGACTTCTTAAAACCATAAGTTTTAATGAATTAATATGATTTTGAACAAAATTTGCAAAGAGTTGATAAGGCAAGGACCCACAATGGATTCTAGGGGAATGAAGGTTAGGGGGTCTATTGCCATAGATATCAGGGCTGTAAGCCAGGGGGACCAGTTAAAAAGGACTAGAATCAATTTTGGGAATTTTCAAGTTTTCTCTTTTATATATTTTTCTAGCCAGTGAGAGACTTTCTTGGATTATTTCTATCTCATTTGCATAAAAACAGCATGTTTCCCCCAAAGCTGCACAAAACCCGCCCTCTCCTTGAATGTCTCCCAGGGTCAAGCAGGGTTGGTTGAAGTCACAAGCTAAGGAGGAAGTAACTAGGGAGATGGGACCAATTAAACCAACTCTCATTGTAATATGGGGGTTTTGAGTTTAGACATAACCAGCAGTCTGCTCCTAGATTAGGTTGGGAGAAGTTTATAAACCTGTGTATTGTGGATAACATATCTAATAGGGAGGGTTCTGAGGAGGCCATGGGTTTGGGGAAGGGGGAGAATGTAGAGTAGGTGGTTACACCAGGGGATCTGGTTGGGGAGATTTGGACTGCGATGGGCAGGGCCAGATCAGTAAGGACCCATAGGTCACTTTGGCAGAGTTTGCCTTCATTTTTGGATTGTGAATAGGGTGCCATCCAGGTATAGCCTAATCCCCCAGGTGGCCAAGAAGAATCTTGGGTGTTTTTCAGCTGAACCGTAATGGAGTTGCACTTTCCTACTTTGTATTTAGAGGAGTAAGAGGTGTTCCAGATCTGGAGATAGAGGTCACCCTGGTAGTTGTCCATGGTGGAAATGGTTTTACAACCCTAGATGGGACAAAAAACTGACTCTTAAAACTTAAGTTTTCCTGAACCCAGGCAAATATAATAGCTAATTTTTCGAAGATTCTTTTTAGCCACCAGTGTTCCACAAATGGCAGCTTGAACCCCAGTTCTGCCACCCTTAACACCCTGGGGCTTTTCTGGAGACACAGGTATTATGTCCTCAAAAAAATCACATAGGTCAACCATAAAATAAATTTTACTCCAACCAGGGTAAGTTAGATTTGCATGAACTTCCCCTGTGATCCCATTTTTAAACTCATATATCCACTTTGGTGTTGGCCTATGAAAGTTACCCCAATAAACCCCAAAGAGGGTATGTAACAAAATCAAGGATGTGTGGGGTTAGGGAGGTGTAAGAGTCATCTTTAGTGGGTCCAGGTCTATTCCAAATGGGCTAGCTTGAGTCAGGAGTGGTGGAGTCAAACAGGGATTCCACTGGCTTTTACAGATGTGGGGGTGGTCAGGATGACAACGAGTGATCCTCTCCAGGTGAGGGTGAGCCCTTCTTTGGTGAACTTCTTGACCCAAACAGTGTGCCCAGGTTGGAAAGGATGAGCCAGATCTGAGCAAGGTGAAGGGAGAGCTTCTCAAACTTTTTTATGGATGTCCTGTTGAGTTGCCTGTAGGTTCTGCAGGAACTTAAGCAAAGAAGCATTATGTAACTTTAAAAACATTTCAATGTGTTTCGGAAGTAGCTGAGGAGGTCTCCCAAACATTATTTCATGGTGAGTGAAGCTTGCCAGATAAGGGATACATCAGGCCCTTAATAAGGCAAGGGGTAAAAGATTGGTCCAGTTTTCACTGGTTTCTAAAACAAATTTAGTTCAAGTTTTTTTTTAAGATATGATTCATCTATTCTACCTGTCCAGAACTCTGGGGCCTGTAGGCACAGTGCAGTTTCCACTGAATATTTAGGTCCTTTCCTATCAATTGGGAAATTTTAGATACAAAAGCAGATGGCCCATTATCAGATTCCAGAGTCAGGGACAGGCCAAACCAAGGTATAATCTCATGTAATAACTTTTTTACCACTGTGACAGCTATTTCATTTTTAGTTCCACCTGTTCTGAGAAGATGTCGACAAAAACTAGGAGATATTTGTACCCTGATGCTGGGGGCCTTAGTTCAGTGAAATTGAGTTTCCAATGTTCCCCTGATGAGGCACCCCTGGCTCTAATCCCTGTTAAGGGTTTCCTTCCCTGTTTGCACAGACTACACACATTGATGTTATCCCTTAGGATATCTGTCCCAAATTAGGGATATAATAATTTCTTTTTTAAAGGTCTGTAAGTTTGGTAATATCTAAATGTGTAGACAGATGTAATTGGTTGCATATAGTTTTTTCCTAGGGCTTCAGGGAGAAAAACTCTTTTGTCTTGGAGGAGCCACCATCCCTCTGGATTTTGATTTGCTCCCTCGGACCTAGCTAGTAGGAGGATAACTGGGATCAAGGCCTGGGTCTTGCTGAATCTTATGAGAGGCTGGTCTAATAACTAGACCTGGTATTATGTAATTCTGGCATTAGACATCTTGTGAATAATTTGGGTGTGAGAGTAGGTCCAGATATGGGATAATTAGCAACATTTGTAGTGACCCCACTGCTTTTAGGGCTGTTTTCTAGGCCACTTCATCAGCTGTCCTATTTCCCTTGGCCTCATCAAAAAGTTTCCTTTTTGATGTCTTGGACAGTGCACTAGGGCAACAGTCTTAGGTAGCCAAATAGCCTTTAGTAAGGCTAGGATTTCCTCTTTGTTTTTAATTTGTTATCATGTTGAGGTTAATAGTCCTCTCTCTTTATAAATAGCTGCATGAACATGGGCCATGGCAAAAACATATCTGCTGTCACTATAAATGGTTACAACCTTTTTCTTTGCCTATCTTAAGGCCTGAGTCAGGGTGATCAATTCAGCCCACTGGGCAGAGGTCCTGCCCCCAAAACATGTTCCAAGGTTACCACAGCTGCTCCTGCATATCTGACTCCATCCTTTATAAAGCTGCTGCCATCTGTGAATAAGAACACATCAGGCCTCTGATACTGGGACATCAGTTAGGTCTGGACAGGTTTGCTGTACCAAGTCCATGATATTGAGACAGTCATGTAGAGGAACAGTGGGGTCATCATCTAGTAGGAGGATAACTGGGATCAAGGCCTGGGTCTTGCTGAATCTTATGAGAGGCTGATCTAATAACTAGACCTGGTATTATGTAATTCTGGCATTAGACATCCGATGCTCCATGGTGCTTTGGAACAGTGTCTCAATTGCATGTGGGGTGGTGATTATAAGTTCCTGACTTAAGATAAGCTTATCAGCCTCCTTTATCAACATAACAGTGGCAGTGATTGCCTGAAGACAAGAGGGCCATCCTGACGCTACTGAATCCAGTCTATTGGATATATAGGCCACTGGTCTGCATCATGGTACTGTCTTGGTTAAGACCCCTTTTGCAATCCCTCTTGTTTCACGCACAAACAGATGGAAAGGTTTGGTTATGTCCAGTAAGGGCAAGGTGAGGGAAATAAGGAGGCTCTGTTTTAGCTGCTCAAAATCCTACTGTTCAACATCTGTCCAAATTAGGACTTGAGTTCCCCTTTGTACTCAAGTATAATGGCTTGGCGAGCTTAGCAAACCCTGGAATCCAAAGGCAGCAATACCCCACTGCCCGTAGGAACTTGTGTCCCTGTTTCTTCGTCTTGGGCACTGGAATCTCCGTGATTGTCTTGATATGGTTACTGGAGAGAATCTACTTACCTTGTTGCAGATGGTATCCTAGGTAGATGACTGAGGTAACGCAAACCTGGGCCTTTTTTGTAGAGACACAGTATTCCAAAGTCTGAAGAGTCTCTAGAAGGTCCTCAGTGGCTGCCAGGCATTGTGCCTCCGTCTTGGTGGCCAGGAGTAAATCATCCACATATCGCAGCAGAATAGACTTGAAATGTTTTTGCCAGAATCCCATCATGTCTTGATTTAAAGCCTTGTCAAACAAGGTGGGAGAGTTTTTGAATCCTTAAGGCAACTGGATCCAGGTCAAGTGGCCAGAGATCCCCTTTTCAGGGCCAGTTGACTCAAAGTCAAAGACGAGTTCACTGACCCATCTTTGAATGACTGACAGGAGCAAGAGGAATACTAAAAAAAACATCTTTTAGATCCTAAACCTGACAGTCATTATAAGTAGATGATGTTGGTGTGAAAGACAGACTCCAGTAGCCCTATAAGAATCTGAGGCTTTTCAGAAAAGGGGAACTTTGAGTTTTCCAATTATATAGGTCACTAGAGGAAAATGGAACATAAACCAGGAAGGGCTGGGCACTTGATTGGCGCCCATTGGCTGGAGGTGCCTATCTCAGGGGCAGAATTGGATTTGACTAGGAAGGCTCAGGGGAATTTTGTCCTTTGGTTTGACTCTAGGTGTATGGCAGAGGGAATGAAGCCTCATCTTTGTCATCTGGATTGTGGGGGGATGGATGGAGGTTATAAGGAGGGGGAAGATTGCAGTTTTCAGGGAGAAGGCAAATAGAGAGGACTTTCTCTTTACCTGTCTATTTAAGGAGCAGGCAACTAAGACTCTCTCTCTTGAGCACATTTCACAGCTCTTTAACCAATGTGGAAGATTTTAATAAAAAAATGTAAGATCAATGTAAGGAAATCGGTCAGGGTGCCGGGGATTCCTGATCACTATGGACCAGACAGCACGGGTAAGATTTGGATACAGGGAACCCTGATTTGACCAGTTAACTCAAAAGATGGGCCATTCCTGTTTACAAAAATTTTAACTTAGAGAGTTTTACCCCATAATCATTGGAGAAGCTTGCTTTGAAATTATCTAACATACATTGGAGCAGGGTACATGGAGAACTTTGGCCTTCCCCCATAATGAAACAAACAACAATTGTAATGGAAAGGAGAAACAATGGAGGAAGATGGTAGGGGTTTTCCCAGTGGCTCAGGAAGTTCTGGGGAGATGTCAGTGTACCAAGTCCTGTAAGGGAAAAGGTTAGAAGTCTACAGGATGTTTATCAGACATGCAAATGATGAAAAGGAAGGAAAAGAATTCAATCTTGGAAAGAGTGGTCTCTTAATGAGCCTTGAAAATAAAGGTCAGTAATTCATGCAATAGAGAATCAACAGTCCTGGGGGAAGGATAAAACTAGGAGATTTCCTATCTCAGGGCCTGGAAGAAGAAAATACAGTGGCACTGAAGACAGGACGTCATAGAAGTGAACCAAATCTGTTACCTAGTAAACAGATGAGTTAATAGTAAAACAGAAACAGAATTACAGTGAACTACCTGCTGATGTCTCAGCACTGGGGAGCCTGTTGGGAGAATCTGATCATGTCTGATACTCCTCCACAACAGACCTGAGGAATCTATCTCACCAAATGATAAGGAATTCAGATTTACCTCTGGAGGGCATCTGAGTGACTCCAAAAATGGTTATCAGTGTCTTAGGCATCCATGGCCTGGGATTGGTCCAATGGAAAGATCACAAGGCCCTGGAATATCTCAGGAGGTGCCTCCCCTGTGGGGTTTCTGTCTCCCAGCAGTCCAGCAGCTGAGATCATCCACTGGTGGCAAAAAGGACTCAAATGTCCAAAGGAATCAAGGTTATCTCACTGGGGCCTCCAAATGTTGAGTGAGATAACAGAAGAGCACCACACTCTGAGAGATCAAATTAGAAGTCTTTACTGCAAAAGCCAGAAACCATGAGTGGACTAATGTCCCAAAGAATGTGCGACCCTGATTACAACCGTGGGCAACTATTTAAAGGCAAAAACCACATCCTGTTTCAAACTAGTAAAAAGGGGAGGGGGACCAGCAGAGCATGGTACAGAAGCCAAGTTTAGTCTTGGGAGACAATCAGGGGACATGTTTCTGAGAGTAGGGTATACCTACAATACTTGGAACAGGGGTGGAGAGTCAGCATTAACCGACCATGACCACAAAATAGAGGTGTGGAAACAAAATAGAGTCAGTACTGCCTCAAGCCCGTTTTGTCTAAAGACTGGACCTGCTACAAGCTGAACTGCCTTCAGTTTTTTGACAAAAAGAACTAGAGTGAATGACAATTTAGGTTAATATTATGGTGGCTTTAAGTAAATCATTTTTGTCTTAATTCATCTTTCATCATTCAGTTTACCTTTCCTCTGGGTGGGGAATATGACCAATAGAGGCAATGGTCATATACTGAGCATTATTATCTAGTTTAGTGGAACTAAAACTTCTCAACATAGAAATTTCACTCAGAACATTCAAGGTTGAGGTCAGAGCTGTTAGCTAATAAATCTAGAGCAGTTATAATAACAGGTGTGACAATCCACTAAAAGTCCTCCTTTCCAGTCCCTTTGACCCTGGCAGCTTTCCTATACCTGGCTAATACCAGGCGAACAAAATGGAAGGATCCTGGTGTAATGCCTGCTGAAAGAGTATCTGCTGCTGGAATCCTGGGGATCAGTTTGGACATAAGGTCCTTGAACACTTTGGCAAGGACATCACAGCAAGTTGGAGACTGTTATTGGATGGTTTCCAATACCTTCTACTGGAAGGTATACTGTGAGGGGCCAACAGGTTCTCACAGTCACTGGCATATCTCTAGAGCTTAGAATAGTCTGTCACAATGAATATTTGTTGAACTCATCCTTCATAGGGACATTTTGGTATGGGCTGAATGTTTTTATCCTTCCAAGTTCATATGTTGGCTCTCTTAGCCCTACTAAGGTGATTGGGTTAGATTAGATCCTAAGGTGATGCCCTATGATGGGATTATTACAAAAGAAGAGGAAGGGACATGAGAGAGGGATGGTGCTTGTGCTTGCCTTCTTCCTCTGCATAAACACATATGAGGAAAGGCCATTCGAGGACATATTGAGAGGCCATCATCTTCAACCAGGAAGAAGCCCTTCACCAGGAAGCAGGCCTGCTGGAACCTTGACCTCGTGGACTTCTGGACTCCTAAGGTGTGACATGAGAACTACATTTCTGTTCTTTAAGCCACTTAATCTGGGGTATTTTGTTATAGTAGCCTGTGCTGACCAAGAAACATCTTGAATATCAGAATGTTTCCACATAACCCTGCAAGACCTGTGGGGATTGGATGCTTTATCTGGTGTGTGTGTGTGTGTGTGTGTGTGTATGTGTGTGTGTGTGTGTGTAATTTTGTTATCCACATCTCAAGGGAACATCTCAAGGGTAGGCTTCTCTAGCCCTCCCCCCCCCCAAGCTCTCTCTCTCTCTCTCTCTTTTGTGGTACTGGGGATTGAACCCTGTGGCATTATACCTCTGAGCTGTATCTCCAGCCCTTAAATTTTTTTTGAAAAGGGTCTCTTTAAAACAATTAAAGTAAGTTATCGACTAAAAAATGATCTTGCTAGGTTGCTGAGGTTGTCCTTGAATATGTGATTCCCCTGTCTCAGGCTTCCTATACTGGGATTACAAATGTGTGCCACCACACTTGGTTCCATAGTTCTTTACTCCATTTTGGGCACACTCCCTGAGCACTTAGGATGTGTGATTTCCTTGCCTGAGGGATATGTTGGCCACAGGGGATAAATCTGTGTGATGACAGAGTGAAGCCACATGTACAGCTATGTCTGAGAGCTTTGTAGGAAGAACTGCTCTGGGTGAGGGCAGGGTGACTTGCTCTAAGTAAGCAGCAGCTCTCCTTCCTTATTCATCCTCCCTTCCATTCTTTCTCCCTTCCTTCCTTATTTTCTTCCTCTCTTTTTTTGTGATACTGGGGATCAAACCCAGGGGAATTTAACCTCTGAGTTACACCACCAATCCTTTTTATCTTTTATTTTTTAAATTTTAAAACAGGGTCTTGCTAAATTGCTGAGGCTGGTCTCAACCCTGTGATTCTCCTGTCTCAGTGTCCCAAGTACTTATGCTGAAAATGGTAGAGGGTTTTTTAATCTGCAAAGGGTAGAGGGTTAAGAGGTGGGAAAAGAGACTTTGCCCCCTAAACTTCTCCAAATTACCAATGGCCTCAGAAGATCCTCTCCTGGGACCTTAAAGTTCTGAATGACTTGCTTTTGGATCTCAGGCCTGTGTTGCCATGAGGTTTTATTCATATCAATGATTAAGTGGTCATATAAGCTATTTTTCAAGTGTGGACCCTCTTGAGAGTGAAACAGGGTCTTACAACATTGAATAAGAGGTGAAACCCAGGATTATCCTGGACAGACTGGGACGTATGGACATCCTGGCAGTGACTTCTAATGTTCATTTAAGTACAATCTTTAGGCTGTCTCTCTCTACTTCTAGAACTTCTTTTTAGCAAATCTGGAAAAAAGAAAGTTTTTCCAGCAAGCTCTCTTTGGGATGTTTTGTATTTATTGAAGACCTACTGGGATTACAGTAGTGATTAAGAAACTCATGTGCAATCTCATGGCACTTGATCAGTGTAGTTGGGTCGATGGATAAAGCAATGACCACACATGCTATTAAGTATTTTTCCAAACTCAGGTGCAACTGGAGAGAAAGGTGGATTGGCTCCCCAGGGACTGAAGTTGAGTGGGATGTGGAGGGTAGGTCTCCCTGTTCCAGAACTTTTTAGGAGTGTCTAGGTTAGCCTTTGAGAGTATGTGTTTGTGTTTGTGTGTGTGTGTGTGTGTGTGTGTGTGTGTGTGTGTGTGTGTGTAGAAGCAGATAAAACATGGTTCCCTTTCCAAGAAGCTTATGCTTGACTGGGGAATAAGATGTGTGCAGGAAACAATACCAGCCAATTTGGTCTGTTTAGAATTACAAGTGCCATTGATTGTATGTTACATTCTATATGCAGATTCTGTTATATCCTATAAGTAGATCAGGACATTGGGGATGAGATGGGTATGTGGGGATAAGGAAGGCCCAGGGAGGAAAATAGCCAAGCTTTGGAGGAAGACTTGGGTTCCAACTCTGGCCACCATGCTCAACTCTCAGTACAATGTTGACAAGATGTATGACCTTGCTAACAGCAAGAATACTGTTGACCACCTGCTTCTGGGTCTTTGTTAGGGTCTTAATTATCACACAAAGTAATAAGTAGGGTCTATATTTGAACCCGAGTCCATGGCAAAGCTCAGCTCATAATTACTGCACTATTCCAGCAGTCATAAAAATGTGAACCAGGCAGAACATCATAGCAAGAGGTCCTGGTGGATCAAAGCTGCTCACTTCATGGTGGCTGAGAAGGGGAGGGGGGAGAGCAGGGGCAAAATAAACCCTTCAGTGGTATGCCCCAATGACTGACTTCCCCAAACTCAGTCCCCATTCCTAATGCTTTTGACACCCTTCCAACAGCACTACCAGCTGGGAACCAAGCCTTTAGCATATGACTTTTGGGAGACATTTAAGATCCAAACCATAACATTCTGCCCCTAGCCCCTAAAGGCTCATATTCATTTCCTAATGCAAAATACATTTAATCCATCTCTAAAAGTCCCCAAATTCTTAACTGTTCCAGTATGGCTCAAAATTACAAGTCCAATGACTCCTCTGAGATTCAATGCCAACTTTTAGCTATAAGTCCTTGTTAGAATAAAAAAGCAATTTACCTGCTTCCAGCATACGATGGTGAGACAGGCACAAGGTTAGCATTTCCACTACAAAAAGCAGGAAGGGGGCATCAAAAGCAGGAAGGAGAGATGGTACCAAAGGAAGATCAAAACTGAGCAGGACAAACATCAGATCCTATAGCTCCGTGCCCAATATCCAGGGCATGTAAGGGTGAGATGTGGACCTCAAAGGACTTGGGCAGCCCCTGCCATGGCCTTGCTGGATGCAGTACACATGGTCACTTTCTTGGACTGGCTCCACTCACTGCCTATGGTGCTCCTTAGAAAACATTCCATGTGCCTGATATCTCTAACTTTCTGGGGTCTACTGCAGCTCCAGCCTCATTCTTTTTTTTTTTTTTTTTGCGGTACTGGGGATTGAACTCAGGGGCATTCTACCTCCAAGCTATACCCCCAGCCATATTTTTTATTCTTTATTTTGAAACAGAGTCTCACTAAGTTGAGGAATGCATCACTAGGTAGCTGAGGCTGGCCTCGAACCCAGATCCTCCTGTCTCAGCCTCCCAAATGCTGGGATTACAAGCGTGCGCCACCATGCCCGGCTTCCAGCCTCAATCTTATAGCTTCACATATTTCACTCTCAGGGGTTGCCTGCAGGGACTCCAAACCTGCTACACATTTCTTGGCCTCCCAGACCTTCCTTTGAAACCTTGGTGGACCTCTCCAGGATCTGTAACTCTTGCAAAAGTGACTCCATATTGCGAAATGTATAATTTTGCAGGCCTTTTGGCTGACCAGAAAACTCCCAAGTCTTACTCAAATACACTCATTCCCCTGCTTACTTAAATGTCCCTGTTGTCTTGTCTAAGATGTGCCTGAGAGGCCCCTTTCTTATCTTGTCCTATTCTTCTGCTTACAGAAAATTCCCATTGTTCTGCTTAACCCAGATCTAACAACCCAACTAACTCCCCTTAACAAACCCTCTAGCAAAGGTTAACTACCTCTCTCCCTTGCCATGTAGAATCTTCCCTTAATCAATCTATATAAGCTTCTTGTCTGTAAGTGGACACAGGCTACAACCTTTCCTGGAGATCCCCCCTTCATAGGATTCATCCTAATAAAGCCTGTATGCTGTTGAGCAGTCTCCCATCGTCTCCTTCCCCCCAAACCTTCTCCCTACTGTGACTGGAGAAGCACTGATTCTGTGAAGGGTCTGGAGGAGTTCCCAGTTTAAGAGAGGTGAGTGCAACTCAGGACTGGCAGAGTTGGCTTATGTGATGGAAAAGAATTCCAGCATAAGCCAGTCAGGGACATAGACATGAATTTATTTAGGAAAGGAAGAAATGCACATTTAAGGGAGAATGAAGGCCATCTCCAGTGTGAGAGTGATGGCCTGCATTTTAGGGTTCACAGCTCTTCTTTTTTATTTTGTTTTTACTTTATTTTATTCTATGTGGTACTGGAGGTTGAACCCAGAGGCATTCTACTTCTGAGCAACACTCCTAGCCTTATTTTATTTATTTCTTGAAACAGGAAATTGGAGATGGCCTCACTAAGTTGCTGAATCTGGCCATGAATCTGAGATCCTCCTATTTCAGCCTCCCAAATATTGGGATTATAGACATGCACTACTGCATCTGGCTATAGCTCTTTTTTTAATATGGGCCTTTTGTCACAGGAGGGTAGAGGAGATTTGTGAGGATGGCATCAGTGCAGTAGTCACAAGATGATTTAGAATGTTTTAGTCATCTTTGAGGTTCTGGTGAGGCCTTCACTATCTTCTCAATAGGTATCTATTTTGCTTAAACTATTCAGGGATGCCTAACAGTGCCCAAGGACATTACTGTTTTGTGTGACCTCAGTCTTCACATAAACAGATACCTCTCCTGCTTAACTATTCCTAGGTTGGATAATTACCCTTCCTTCAAGATATTTTCAAGTGAGTTTTCAGTATGGTGTCTGGGCCACCATTTCAGATCCTTTGTGTGATCTCTGAGGGAAACTCACAGCCCTGTAACATAAATGGTGCTATGACTTGGATATATACAATGTAAGATGCTGGTTCCCCTGAAGTCAGGCAGCCATGCCCCTGGTTCTTTCCCCCAACCCTGGTCCTCCCTAATTCTCTCTGCTGAAATTTTGGATTCTATGATCAGGCCATCATGTGCCTGGCTCTCCTGTCCTCATTCATCTTTCTTAGTGGCTCAAGTGGATTGATTCTCTTTCCCTACTCATTTCTCTCAGGAGCTATAAGGGCACATTGATACCAGTGTGGGACTGTATCCCTCCATCCTTAAAATGCCACCATGCCTTGAGAGCTCTGCTTGCCCAGACCAGAGGCAATGCCAGGGTGAAAAAGTAGATTCAGGTGAATCCAACTTTGTGGGTATGTGTTTCTCAGACCAGCACTTCCCTGCAGAGCTCATGCCCAGAGTCTACTGGTTGTTAAAAAGGCTATATGCTGCAACACAAGAGTGTTTCGTATGAACATACCATCCTGGCTGGATGCCATTTTGGTGTTCCTGTCCAACTATACTAGGAGTGGCCTGATGTCATTTTGGCATTCTAGGCAAGTTATCTTAGTGGAAGAAAGACTCCCCCCACCCTTGATGACATTTTGACTCAATCTTAACATGGAATGTAACATTTTTAATTATTCCAGGTCACATGGTCTTTAAATGTCTAATGTAATGCTTTTTCTCCTTAGATAATAAGCCAATAACATTCATGGTTTGTGGAGTGTCCTTGGCAGGAAAAAGTGATATAAGATACTAACTTTTGGGGGTCTAATGTCTTGATTTCAGGGATAATTTGTAACTGTTAAAATTAAATGGGGTATGTAATCCCAGTACTTGGGAGGCTGAGATAGGAGAATCACAGGTTTGCGGCTAGCTTCAGCTACTTAATGAGGCCCTCCTCAACTTAGTGAGACCCTGTTTCAAAATACAGAATAAAAAATGGGACTAGGGGTGTGGCTCAGAGGTAGAATGCCCCTGGGTTCAATCCCTAGTAACACACACACACACACACACACACACACACACACACACACACAGACACAGACACAAAAATTAAATGAGATAAATGCAAAACACAATGAATGCTTTAAAATGTTCTTGGCTTCTTTTTCAGTACTGAGGATTGAACCCAGGGGCATTCTACCTCTGAGCTACACCTTCAGCCCTAATTTTTTATTTTGAAACAAGGTCTCACTAAGTTGCAGAGGGCCTCACTATGTAGCTGAGACTGGCTGTGAACCCGCAAACCTGCGATCTTCCTTTCTTAGCTTCCCAAGTACTGGGATTACAAGCATGTGCCACCTATGTCTGGTCTGCTCTTGGCTTCTTAAAATCTAAGATAATGTAGACAGGATAGCTTTGTTTGGGGGTCTTTGCTAAAGGCCTCCAGGCTGCTAAAAATGGGTTTCTAGTCAATGTTCAGTTTTATGTACAAGATTATGCAATGCTTTGATGAGGGAAACTATCAAAAAATCATAAATTGTGTTGTTTTTGTTGGTAAAAAGGTAACTTTGCCAAAGTTAAAATAGATTTAAAGAAAAATTAAGTCATCATAACCAGCCCAGGAACTGTGGCTCTGGCTCTTAGAAAAACAAGCCAGACTACCTCTGCCTAGGTGTGTGTGGGGCCATGGTGCATGTGTGATATACCCCAGGTAGGATTTTCAGTCCAGCTTCTCTCTGTAAGTTTCTCATTAAGGGCCTGCTCACAGTGTTGCACAGTGAGCTGTTTGCAACTATCCACCATCATCTGTGGGGCCCCTTCCACCCCAGTGGCCCTGCAGGTGCCATCTTTGCCTCACACCATGTCACCATCTTGGAACCCCATGCCCTCACACACATGTGGTTGGCTTGGACCCACCATCTTGCCTTACCCCTCTCCCCCCAATTCTCTTGCCTTTTTGAGATCACGGTAATTTTTTTTCTGAAAAATTCACCTGGTTTTGCACACTTAGTTAAGTCTGATTTATTTTTTTTTTTTTTGTCTAACTAGAGGCTCTTTGGCTCTCTTTTTTTTTTTCTCCTTTGCTGTCCTTACTGAGCAGCTATTCAAGTTTTACTTCTCAGTTTCTTCCTGGATTCAAAGAACAGACACTATACCTTTTTGGGAATCTCAGAGGGGATAAAATGGGAGTATTTGGTATGATCTCCCTGCCATGGAGGACAAAGTGGCCACTTAAATCCATTTATTGTCACCTATGACTGACTGACTGTATCTGTCAGCACTCTTGCAGCCATAATCTAAAGACCTGACCATATAACTTAGAGAAAAGGAGATTTATTTTATTATGGCTTTGGGCTCAGTCCATGTGAGGATGAGAACTGTGGCTCTCAGGGCACAGTGGGGGCAGGAGGCCAAAGGAGAACACAAGGAGGCCAGGTGTGAGAGAAGAAGCAGGGGAGGAGAAGCTCTTTATATAATCCCCAAGGCCACACCCCCAGGGGCCCACCTCCAGCCACACCCAACCTACCTACCAGGCACCATCCAGGTAAATCAATCACAATGGATTTACCTGCTTCTGAGATTACAGCCCTCAGACTCAATTACATCAACTCCAAACACCAAATCATGAGCTCTTCAAGGGGCCACTCTATATCTAACTGTAACACTGACTCTGCCCCAAGCACACCCAGTTGCATGGGTTTTTCCTCATGTCTGTGCCATGTAGTACAATCTGTAATGGGATATGCTTCGGTTTCTGAAAGCTCTAAATATGGAAGGCACTTTTTGTAGAGAGCATCTATAACTGTCTTATCTCCTACCTGTGGGGACCCAATACCTGGTAAATGAAAGCTATTAAATTTTTGTTTTCTATATGTAATGTATATTTGTGTATAGGGGTATTGCTTATTATGTTCTGTATATTGTCTATGGAATACCAGATTGGCTTATAGATAAATGAGTGCTCATAAATTAAGGAATCATAAATCCAAATGCCTTTTAGTTCATGTAATTTAAATCCATGACAAATAAGTGGCCTTAAATTTTCTCATAAGATAAAAATCAAGATGTACTTAAAATCATTAACATATACATTTTCTCTTCCTAGATGGCTAGCTAACTAAAGTTATGTTTGCTTCTGTAAGATATTTTAAACCACAATGCCCATTGTTTTGGGGGGTATTTCTTTGATAAAAATTGCTTAAATATTGACATTGCTCAGATAGTATTTTGATCTTTGGAGGTAATCTATAAGTAACTGTTTAAAAGTCAATTGATATAAATGCTTCTTGGGAAAATTAAAAAGTTTAACAAATTTACATGGCACAGGGCAAAAACTTGAAAGACTAGGCAGGCAAGGCTGACTGGTACACTGGGTCCACTATTTCCAGGCTCCAAATGTCCTGAGGGCCCAGGTATGCAAGGTTTATATACTTGAGAAAAGGAGGGGATGCCAACTCTCTCAAGTCCCTATGTCTTCTCCTTGAAACAGGGAACCTTTGGGGGTTCCTATGGGGTTTCTAGGAAGAGAAAAGAGGTTCATGTTTTCTTTCAATACTGATTGGCCTCAATACCAATCAAATAATCAAGAAGCATGGCCCTTAAATGGGAGCCTTGATTTTAACACCAAACTTTAACTAGGCTTTTTTCTGGAATGACCAGAAAATATGGCATTGGTTCCAAATATCCAGGTCTCATGATCCTAGGAGACAGCCTTGACTTTTGCAAAACTTGTAAGTTAGATTCATTATGGCATTGTTAAACCTCTCATCTCCCTTTTGGGCTCCATCACAGGAATAAGACAAAACTCCTGATGGAATTACCCAAGGAATCCATCCAGTAGCACCCAAACCCCTGACCCAAAGCCTATTGCTCCTGTACCAGGGAACCCACAACTGAAGTCAGAGACTTTCAGTGTATTACATTGCAGCTTTAGATTCCCACATGATGCAATTGTGCACAGTTGCACCAAACTGTGGCGTGAAATCCAAAAGTAATCATTCCAAATTATTACGGATAAGGAGGGGTGGGATTTCTGGACAGTATAGAAACTCAGCATGTGACAGACTGAACCTCTCTTAATTCTGCCCCCAGACTAGTCAGCTCTGCGACCCTCCTGTTGAACCTGCCCAATAAAGACTTTACCCTATCTGCATCCCCTCAATGACATCTTTCTTTTGGAGAGACAAGAACAAAGAGGAAATCACAGCCCTGTAACACTGCCAGTGGGAACAACAGCCAGGTGTACTTGGACCATGGCTATAGTGGCCTCTGAGTTACTGGCAGCTACAGTGAAATGTCTCCTGGGGAAACAAATTCCCAAAGGCCCTGTTGCAGTAGTGTGCCCTGGGGCTATCTTTTCAAAGCAAAGTCTTTCAAAAGACTTTACAATTTTATTGCCCTTGGACCTGAGATAGGTGGGGTCTGGCCAATTCCTCAGATGCCCTTAAGGCAACTTTCCTGTAGCCCTTCTTTTAAATTGAGCTAATCTATTCAGCAACTACACCTTCCTTGGCTCCAACTTTATAGGAGCTTCTTTGATGGCAAAATTCCAAGTTCTAAAAATCTTTCTGCTCTCCTGTTTGCTTCCAATTCTCACTGCAAATATATGTCTATAATAAGCCAGCAATATCTATGCCATTTCTTGAATGCCATGCTACTTTGAAATTTCCTCTGTCAGATAAACTAGTTCATCACCTTTAAATTCAGCTCACACAAAGTCTCAGGGCATGGACAAAATATAGACAAGTTCTTTGTCAGAATGTAACATAAGGGGCTTTGATTCTAATTCCGAATAGTGTTCTCATTCCCATTTGAAACTCCATAAGCATAATTTTTACTATCCTCCTTCCATCACAGTTTTGGTCTTCTGACATCACATCAGAATCATCCATTCAGTTCTGCTTGCAAAATTCTAGGGCTTCCCTAGCTTGCATCTCCTAGCTTTTCCAAACACTTCCTGAAAATCAGTTCTAAAGTCTGAATTACATGGTCAGGTATACTCATAGTGAAGGAATAAAAAAACAAAACAAAACAAAAAACTTCCTTTCAGAAAAGCGTAAAAAGGGGAAAAGAAGATTTTTAGTTTTTGAGTGTTAAATGACCCTTGGATTTAAGTTATCCTTCAACCAGGAACCATTTTAGATTTTACAAAGTCCCAGGAAGAGGTTTAAGATAAGTTAAAATGAATGGAATGCCCCCTACCCTAAAGTGTGTAAACAAACCGCTTAATTAACCAACCTGCCTTATCAAACATGTGAGACTTTGCTATCCTGTTTCGCTT
>PVLC010009127.1:34690-55547 GCA_004027655.1 Graphiurus murinus | reverse complement strand
AGGGGCATTCTACCTCCGAGCTATACCCCCAGCCCCCTTTTTTTAATTTTTTATTTTTTTTATTTTTTTGGTACTAGGGATTGAACTCAGGGGCATTCTACCTCCGAGCTATACCCCCAGCCCTCTTTTTTTTATTCTTTATTTTGAAACCGAGTCTCACTAAGTTGCGGAGTGCCTCACTAGGTAGCTGAGGCTGGCCACGAACCCGGATCCTCCGGTCTCAGCCTCCGGAATGCTGGGATTACAAGTGTGCGCCACCACGCCCGGCTCTTTTTTTTTTTTTTAATGTGCTTTTATTGGTGCATTATCGTCTCACATCATAATGTAAATCATGTTGACATTGATATACGTGCACATAGCACTTGATGAAACCCCTCCTCCCCATCTCCCCCGTTCCCATACAGAGGACTGAGACCGATACTGGGATTTTCACATGTGTACACAGATATGTCGATGCTAGTATTTCCAATGATGAGCCTCCGTCTTTCCCCCTCTTCCCTGGCTCCGCTCAGGTTTCTCCTCCCTTATCTTGTGGAGAGCCATTTCTGAGTCTTGTCTTCAAGGTTCTTTCCTTCCAGGGGAGACTTGGGTTCCGACTTCAGAATTCTGCTTTGCTCCCTATTCTTAGTTTGATCAAACCTGAAATTAGAACTTAAGCTATAGGATTCAAAATACTGAACAAAAGCCGGGCATGGTGGTGCACACTTGTAATCCTAGTACTTGGAAGGCTGAGACAGGAGGATTGTAGGTTCGTGGTCAGCATTAGCGACTTGTCAGGCAATTTAGTGAGACCATCTGCAACCTAGTAAAACTCTGTTTCCAAATAAAAGAATAAAATAGGTCTGGGGGTATAGCTCATAGGGAGAATGCCCCTGGGTTCTATCCCCAGTATTATTCCCCCCCCCCCAAAAAAAAAAAAAACCAAAAAACCTAAACAAGCTGAGCATGGTAGCGCACACTCATATTCCCAGTATTGAAGAGGCTGAGGGGAGGATTGCAGATTCAACACCAGCCTCGGCAATTTAGACCCTGTTTCATAAGTAGAGCTGAGAGTCGCTCAGAGGTAGACTGTTCCTGGGTTTTATCCCCAGTACCAAAGAAAAGATATAGCATCTTGCTAAGTTTCTAAGGATCTTGCTAAATTACTAAGATCTGCTTAGAACCTGTGATTCTCCTGCCTCAGCCTCCCAAGTGCTGGGATTACAGGTATGTACCACTGGGCTGGGCTCCCCGCAGGCTTTCCGGTGAGGGCCCTCTGCTCCGAGAGGTTGGAGGCACAGCTCCTTGTGGGTGGCTGGAGTGGCCCTGCTTCCCCCTGGAGGGGATGGTTTCCAGCTGCTTCCAAGCATGTGAAGGGCCCTGTCGGTGTCCACCAGGTAGGCTCTGGGGTGCTTCAGTGATGAAGTCCTGGTTAGGAACAAACTTGCTGTCAGCTGTAAAAGTTGCCATGACTTAGAGCTGAACTAATGTGTAAAGCCTCAGTAGAAGAGCTGATGTTGGAGGGGCAGCTGCTGAAAGCTCCACTGTACTGCTGGTGTTCACAGACAGAAAGGCTTGACGTGTTTCTCTGATGGTGACTTCTTTTTTTGTTTTTTGCGGTACTGGGGATTGAACTCAGAGGCATTCTACCTCCGAGCTATACCCCCAGCCCTATTTTTTATTCTTTATTTTGAAACCGAGTCTCTCTAAGTTGCGGAGTGCCTCACTAGGTAGCTGAGGCTGGCCACGAACCCGGATCCTCCGGTCTCAGCCTCCCGAATGCTGGGATTACAAGCGTGCGCCACCATGCCCGGCTTGATAGTGACTTCTTAAGTGATCTTGAACTTATTGAGACAACATTGCAGCTCTTTCTGGGACCCTCAGTATGCCCCTCGTGAGAGCAAGGCTCTCACCTCTCAGTCTTGGGGAGGCCCCTCCCTGAAAGTCGCCACCAGGGGCAGGTGGGAGGTGTCACCTCACGTGCAAACAGATGAGGCCTGGACCACATCTCTCTCAAGACTTCAGACTCCTCCAGAGCCAAAGGGCCCAGCTGACTTCATGCTGTTCTCCCAGGCTTCCAGAAGCATCCAGCGTGTGCTGGGAGGCGCCCAGCTTAGCAGGAGCCTGCCCTGTGCTCTGGGTGAGCAGCAGCCCCTCCTTCAGGGGCCTCTTCACCTCCTTACGGGCCTGAGTCCTTGCCGTTGACCGGCCACTGTGCCAGGGTGCCAGGCAATACAGCAGCAGGGGGTCCTGGGAGAGGGGGCCTGCACACTGGCCACCACCCATACACCCCAGTTGGACTAGGGCTTCCCAGAGGGTCCCTCTGATTAGTTGGCTAGCCTGCTGGTGTGGTGCTAACTTTAGGTAAAGCGCCCCTGTGCTTGATGTTCCATTCGGGCAGGGACCGTCCAGCCTGGGGTGGGAGAATGTGGCCAGCCCTCGCCATCCAGAGCCCTCCTGGGAGCACAGTCCTGGGAGCACTCGGGCCCTGGGCGTTGCAGTGGGGAGGGCCTCGTGGGTCCCCCTGCCCACCAGGCATGCTCCAGCTTTTCCTTCCTAGGTGCGAGCCTGTGAGTGTAGCCAGTTTCAGTGTGGCATGGCTGCCACCATGTGCCTGCGTTCAGGCAGGACGTGCTCCCCAGAGGGCGCTGAGCACAGTGCAGCACTCCTCACCTTTCCTGACTTGAGAGCTGAAGGTGTGCTCCGTGCAGTGGGCACCTGACCTTCACACCTGTCAGAGCTGCGCCTCGCTTCGGCCTGCGAGAGTAGGCAGTCTTGGTTGTGCGTGACTCTGCCCTGCACTCTACCATCCTTCCCTTGTCTGCATCCCAGCCTAGACCAGATCATGACCTTCCTCCCAGGGACTCCTGTGTGGGATCCTGTGGACTTGCAGACACTGGCCAGCCTCTGCCCTGCAGCTGGTATTTGCCAAGAGTCTGGAAGGAAGGGCCTCTGTTTCTACTTCCACATTAAACTGATGAGACTTCCTGTGTGATACCTGAACTGGACATTTCGTCCTTAATGTCATTGGTTGCCTCATCGGTACACATAGTTGAGAATTGGGTAAAGGGGGCAGGAGCTTTGTAATGGCCCAGTCTCCCTGTGCCAGACCTGGCAGAGGAGTGCAGCTTATTATTATTATTTTTTTTTTTTTTTTTGCGGTACTCGGGGTGGAACCCAGGGGCATTCTACCTCCAAGCTATACCCCCAGCCCTATTTTTTATTCTTTATTTTGAAACCAGGTCTCACTAGGTTGCAGAGGGCCTCACTAGGTAGCTGAGGCTGGCCGCGAACCCGGATCCTCCGGTCTCAGCCTCCCAAATGCTGGGAATACAAGCGTGCGCCACCACGCCCAGCCCTATTTTTATTCTTTAAATTTTGAAACAGTATCAGTAAGTGGCAGAAGGCCTGGCTAAATTGCTGAGGCCAGCCACAAGCCTGCAATCCTGTCTCAGCCTCCCAAGTACTGGGATTATAGGCAAGAGCCACCACTCCAAGCTTTCTTTTTTTTTTTTTTTTTTTTTTTCCCCCCCAGCCCTATATTTTATTCTTTATTTTGAAACAGGGTCTCACTAAGTTGGGAGTGCCTCACTAGGTAGCTGAGGCTGGCTGAGACCGGATCCTCCCATCCCAGCCTCCCATTGCTGGGATTACAAACTTGGGCCACCACACCCGGCTTGAGCTTGGGCCTTTTTAAGCTAATTTCCTTTAACGGGACCTTAGTTCTCAGGTTTTGAAGGTCTCCTGCAAAAACAAGCCTAGATACGCACTGAGTTTCTCTTGTGGGCAGCAGGGAGATGGGAAGTGTGCCTGTCGCCCGTTAGAGCTGTGTGCTCAGGGCGCAGCCGACAATGACAGGAACCAGAAGAGGCCAAGAGAGGAGTCGAACTGTTTGGAGAAACTCTTAAATACGGTTTTTTTGGTTTTGTTTTTTGAGGGGGGAGGTACAGGGGATGGAATGCAGGGGCATTTACCTCTGATCTACACCCCCAGCCCAATTTTATTCTTATTTTGAAACGGTCTCACTAGGTTGATGAGAGTCTCACTACTTGCTGAGGCTGTTCTAGAACCTGTGATCCTCCTGTCTCAGCCTCCCAAGTACTGGGATTACAGGCCTGTACCACCACGCCTAGCTTAAATAGATTCTGAAAGCTGTTTTTATTCCAGAAAGTAGGAACTGTATTTTAAGTAGTATGTGCTTAATTAGATAAATTAACATAACTTAAAATTAAATGTATCCCTAGAGGCTCCAAACCTGGGGCTGGAGTGTGGCTCAGTGATAGAGCATGTGCCCAGCATGTGAAGGCCCTGGATTGTATCCCTAACAACACACACACACAGCCAGAATTCCTGAATTAGCTAGCTTGTTTCTCTAAAATAGAACTGACAGGATGCTTGTCTTCAACAGTCCCAGATTCTCAGGTGATCCCTTAGACCACAGACTTGCTGGAGACCCAATCTCTGCCTCTCGGGAGGTAAGCCTTCTCCCTTCAGAGCCTGCGGTGAGGCACCCATTGGGGGTAGGCTGCCCTCCCCTGAAAGCCCAGAGGTGGTAGCTCATGGCCCCTCACAGGGTTGCGGGCCTAGACATGTCAGCATGCCTGGACCATCCCCTTGGAGCTCAGCTGGACACTGAAGACCTTCAGGCCTTGTCAGAGCCTTGGCTGTCCCGGTTTTCATATAAAGAGCTAATCCCTCTGGACCATCCCACTTTGTTGATTTTCCATTGTTGAGGGTTTTCCAGGCCTTCCAGCTACCAAAGCTTCCTTTTGTTGTCACTGAGCTGGACTTCGGACTTGTTTCCAAGTGCTCTGTCTGTGCTAGAGGGTTCTGGGTTCAGAGGAGAGGGCGCTGCACTATCACTTGGATGGACACAGAAAGTAGAAGGAGTTTGCAAAGACACTGCAACTCCTGCTGCAGGGCAACCTGGAAAAGTGCTTAACAAGCCAGGTGGGTGGCACATGCTCGTAATCCCAGTACTTAGGCTGAGACAGGAGGATCACAGGTGCCAGTATACCCTCAGCAAGTAATAGACTCTCCTCAACGTTGAGAGACCCTGTTTCAAAACAAAAATAAAATAGGACTAGAGGTATAGCTCTGAGGTAGAATGCCCCTGAGTTCAATCCCCTGTACCAAAAATAAAATAAGCCGGTGTTTTAGTGCACACTTGTAAATCCCAGCATTTGGAAGGCTGAGACAGGAGGTTTGCGGAATCACAGCCAGCCTCAGGTACTTAGTGAGGCTCTGCACAACTTAGCGAGATCCTGTTTCAAAAAAAAAAAGCCAGATGTGGTGGCGCATGCTTGTAATCTCAGCATTTGGGAGGCTGAGACCGGAGGATCTGGGTTTGCGGCCAGCCTCAGCTACCTAGTGAGGCTCTCCGCAACTTAGACCCTGTTTCCAAATAAAGAATAAAAAATAGGGCTGGGGGTATAGTTCAGAGTTAAATGCCCCGAGTTCAATCCCCAGTACCACACACACACACACAAAAAGAGCCGGGTGTGGTGGCGCAAGCTTGTAATCCCAGCATTCGGGAGGCTGAGACCAGAGGTTCCGGGTTCGAGGCCAGCCTCAGCTACCTAGTGAGGCACTCTGCAACTTAGTGAGACTCGGTTTCAAAATAAAGAATAAAAAATAGGGCTGGGGGTGTAGCTCAGAGGTAGAATGCCCCTGAGTTCAATCCCCAGTACCGCAAAAAAAAAAAAAAAAAAAAAAAAAAAAAAAAAAAAAAAAAAGAGAAAAGAAGGCTGAGAACCAGGCATGGTGGTGCACACCTGGAATCCCAGTACTTGAGAGGCTGAGACAGGAGGATTGCAGGTTCAAGGACAGCCTAGCGTCTTGGACTGTTTCAAAATTAAAAATAAAAAAAAAGAAGGGGTATATCTTGGAGATAGAGTACCCCTGTGTTAAATTCCCTATACCACCAAAAAAGAAAAAAGTGTTGCCATGGTCAGGGGGTGGGCGCTAGTCTGTACTTCTGTAAGGGTCCAGTCTGAATGGGCAGGGCTGGTCAGGTGGGCTTGGGTCTTCTCATGAGCTTTGCCCCTGCAGGGGGCCCCGCACCCTCACTAGTGCCAAGGGCTGTGGCACAGCCCACACCCTTTAGGGCCCCAGCTGTTGAGGGCCAACCCTAGGGCAGCAGGTAGGAAGGGGTCTGATGTATCCAAAGCTTCTGAACCCAGCCAGGCGCAGTAGTCCCAGCTACTCAGGAGGCTGAGGCAGCAGGATCACAGGTTCAAGGCCAGGCTGGGCATCCTAGCGTGAACCTGTCTTGAAATAAAAGGCCGGGGTGTATGTAGCTAAGTGTAAAGACTCCTGGATTTGATTCCACTACAGCAAAAGAAGGAAATAAAATTAAATAAAACTCCTTAACGTGAGCATTTAGCTATACGCAGAACGGCATTTTGCATATGCTGGACAGAAATAAGAGAATCAAGCCCCGACCAGAAAGGTTCCAGAACTGCAAGGATCTGTTTGACCTCATCCTCACCTGTGAAGAGCGAGTCTACGACCAGGTGGTGGAAGGTGAGAGCACGGAGCCCGTCTGCCTGTGGCCGTGCTCCAGGCCAGCCAGCCGGCCCCCAGGCTCCAGGGCAGGGTTGCTGGCTCCTGTGGGCAGAGGGCAGGCCAGGCTGTGAGCCCTGGGATGGCAGCAGGGGACAGAGGGGCCTCCCTGCCTCTCCTGGCCTGTGCTACAGGGGCAAGTGTTTGTGGCCTTTGTGCTGAAGTTCTTCAGAGCAGAAGTACCTGAGTGCTGGCTGATGGCCTGCTCTGCGTGTGAGGTTTCCTTCAAGCACAGCTTTGCTTATGCGAGTTCCTTCCTCAAAGGCAGGTCTCCAGGTGTGGCTGGATGCTCGATTCCCAATTATATTCCCCAGTTCTCCTGAGTCTAGCAACAGCTGAGACCAGCCGGGGCGGTTCTGGCAGTTCTGGGAGGGGACCTGGCTTTGGAACCTCTGATGTCTGTCATTTTGTCCCAACCAGATCTGAATTCCAGAGAACAGGAGACCTGCCAGCCAGTGCATGTGGTCAACGTGGACATCCAGGACAACCACGAGGAGGCCACCCTGGGGGCGTTCCTCATCTGTGAGCTCTGTCAGTGTGTGAGTACCTGGTGTCCGGGCCCCCGCAGCTCCTGCCAGAGGGACGTGGCCAGGATTGTGTCCTGGACGGGGTGGGGCGGGGTGTCCGCAGCCAGGCATGCTGCGTGGCTGAATTCACATCCAGGGCAGAGGTGCGTGCACGTTCCAGAACCCAGAGTGCGTGTGGCGCGGGAGCCCACTCTGGTGCTTCGTGTGAAAGCAGCCCTGTGTGCCCTCCACCATCTCGCAGGACCCATCCCTCTTGTGCAGGGCCTGCGCCTCACCTCTCTGGAGTGGACCCTCAGTTCAGAGAGCAGAAGGAACAGTATGCGGGCTCCTGTCCCCCTCACTCTGGACTTGTGGCCAGTGCTCCCAGCACGCTGAGGGCTGCACGGCCGCCATGCTCTGGTGCTGCAGGGCTCAGCTGTGACGACAGGCCCTTCCCTGAGGGAGACCCACGTGCCTTGTCTTGCCTGTGCCCTTGGGATCTGTGTTTAGGTCAGCTGGCTAGGAGTGACACAGAAATGAAGAAAACGGTGGCATAGCCAAGAGGGAGGTTGAGCGGGGCAGGCCTGAGCTGGGGGTCAGGTTGGCTGTGTGGGACCCAGGTTGCTGCTCTCTGGTTGCTCAACTCGGCGGAGGATCCAGCATGGCTGCTGAAGCTCCAGCAATTGTGCCCGTGTCTGGACAACATGCAGGAGAAAGGTGGAAGTGCCTTCTGCTGGGTGGCAGTGCCAGAGCTGTCTCGGTGCCACTCCTTGCTGAGGGGCATTGCGTGCCAGCCGTGGCTGGGGACCAAGGAAGTAGTGGAGACAAGTAGCCAGTGCAGGGCGGGCAGCACCTCAGCACCCAGCCCACTCACTGTAGAGCGGGGGTTCTCCCCCCAGATTACCTCTGGTGTTAACCTCTGGTGTTAGCCTGGTGGTGTTACCTCTGGCCGATCTGGCGCTGTGTGTGGTTCGCACAACCAGAAGGGAGGCTGTTGTTACCAGGCACACAGATGTCAGGTGTGCCACTCAGCACCCTATAATGCACAGGACACTCCATCTGCAGTGTGTCTTCCTTGCTGGGTGACATGGGGCAAATGCCTGTACCTCTCTGTGCCTCTTTGTTTGTGGCAAGGTCAGGACGGCACTGGCTGGTGAGGGTCCAAGTATCTGACACCAGAGAGTGGGCCTGAGCACCAGTTTGGGGGTCCAGAGCCCACCCCACACCTCCAAACTTGGCTCTGTGCTCCTCCCAGTTTGGGGTTCCTTGGGGTCAGTATGCAATTCCAGTGCCACCTCCCGTCTCCAGTTGGTGCCATCAGGGAGGCCACACGGTGTAGACGTGGCGGGCGCCCGTGGTGCTCAGGGCTCCACTCTCCCCCAGATCCAGCACACGGAGGACATGGAGAACGAGATCGACGAGCTCCTGCAGGAGTTCGAGGAGAAGAGCGGCCGGGCCTTCCTGCATACCGTCTGTTTCTACTGAGGCCACCTGCACAGCCGCTCCCGAGCCCCCGAGGATGCTTCCTTCCTCCCGGTCCTGTTCTGCTCCTAGGTGCTCTATGGCGGACGGTGGCGTCACCCCAATACACTGTATGTGAAAGGTGTACAGAAATGCCAGATTAAAGACCATTGTTTTCAGCCCCGCTCTCCTTTAACCAAGAGAAAAAGACGGTTTACAGCACAGTGCCCAGCGTGTGCCTGTGGCTGGCCTCCTCGCCCCTTTCTCTCTCATCTGCTAGATTGTACAAATACCTGAATAAAGCAACGGGCTGTATCTTATTAGGAAAGAACTTGGAATTGCTCAATAAATAGATGCTGCTGGTTGTCTTTGCTTTATCCTAAATTCTTGGCCAGGCCCTTCCCTGAGGCTTGTATGTCCAGCTGGGGGTGGGGGGCTGGCGCCCTACTCAGACCTTCATCCAAGCCCTGAGGCCCACAGCAGAGCCTGGGAGAGGGTGCCTTCCCTGTGGCCAGGTGACCCTCCGGGCTGCTCCAGGTCCCTTAGGGGAGAACCGCGCTGTGTGGCAGGGGACAACAGCTCTGTGCTATCAGGCCTGCCTCCTGAAAGGGCTGCGCATGGGAGTGGGGTCCCCGAGCAAGCAGAGCAGGGCCGTGGGCACAGGGTGCCTCGACTCTGGCCGACCGCACCCCTCCTCCACTGGGGGTGCTTTCCCATCTCCAGCCCTGCCTGTGTGGCGTCCTTTTGCCCCCCATCCCTGCCTCCCTCGGCCTCCCTACCTCTGACCATGCCATGGTTTTGGAGTGACCTCCCTGGCTCCTCAGTGACCTTGGAGGCCCCTCCACTGATGGCGTTAATTTGCTGGACAAAGCGCGCACTTGGCAGCCTGCCCTGCGGCCTGGGGCGGGGGCCTTCGGGGCTAGCGGGGCAGGTGGACGCCGGGCAGGGCGGCTGTGGCCAGAGCGGCCCGCGGGGCGGGGCGGGGCTGTCCGCGCTGGGGGCGGAGCCGGGGCGGGGCGAGGGCGGAGCCTCGGAGCCGGGCGGAGGAGGCGGGGGCCGCGCGGACCGCGGAGCGCGCGCAGGCCGGAGGGCGGAGCGCAGCGCGGCCGGGCGGCGGCGACCCCAGAGCGCCCGTCCCTGCCGTCCCGGGCCACGAGCTGCGGCGGCGGCGGTGGCGCGCCGGGCGGCGCTGACCTCTGCGGAGGCGGCGGGGGCTCGGCCTCGGGCCGGGGCCGGGGGGCGCCGGGGCCGGGGGGCGGCGCTCCGGCCCGGCCCGGCCCCGCCCGATGTCCATGAGCGCGAACACCATGATCTTCATGATTCTGGGGGCGTCGATCGTGATGGTGAGCGGAGGGGCTTCCCGCGCGCGCCCCCTGCTCCTCCGCCCGCCCGCGCGCGCGCCTCCCCCACCTCGCGCCTTGTTTACCGGCCCGCGCGGCCCGCGCTGCCCTCCCGCCGCCCTGCGCCGCCCTGCGCGGCCCTCCCGCCGCCCGCGGCCGCTGCCCAGCGCGCTGCCCCCTCCCCGGCCCCTCCGGCCCGGCCCACTCCTCGCGCTGACCGGTCATGGGCTCTTCCAGGCCATCGCGTGCTTGATGGACATGAACGCGCTGCTGGACCGATTCCACAACTACATCCTCCCGCACCTGCGGGGCGAGGACCGCGTCTGCCACTGCAACTGTGGCCGGTGAGTGCGCCCCGGCGCCGGGCACGACACGCGTGATCACACATGTGCGCGGGCCCACTCGTCCCAGCGGGCGCGCAGTCTGGGCCGCAGAGCCGCGCAGACCCGGGGGGCTGCCTGGCCTGCCAGCGGCGCGGGGGTGGGGGGGTCCACGGAACCCAGGGCTGGCCGGCCGCCCCGGGAGGGAAGCATGCCTGGGTCAGTGCACCCCCTCGTGTCCGCGGAGAAGGGCCGCCAGGTGGTGGCAGGATGGGCCCCGGGGCCTCCTGGTCCCAGGCCCGGAGGCTGGAGAGCAGCAGCCCCGTGTGGTGGCCATGGGTGAGGCCCAGAGCAGCCTCCTGAGGTGCTGAGTCTGCGGCCCGAGCGCCTCCCGGGCAGGCAGGTGCAGGAGGTGGAGTGGAGGCCCAGCCCAGGGGCACACAAGCTCCACAGAGTTGAGAGGAGACCCGAGGCGGGGGGCGGGGCTTGCTCAAGGTCACGGGGCCCACCACACCCACCCGCGGCCTCCCCTCCTGTGCACGCCTAGTGGTGGAGTCTTCCTGGCCATGCATGTCTGTACGTCCACGTATGAAATAAACATCTTCTCATGAGCCGCGCATGTGTGTACCGTCTGTGCATATACATGTGCGTACACGCAGCGCACGCGCACACACACGCATGCACTCACCCCAGAGATGCCCTTCCGAGGTGAGCGGTGGCTGTTGTCCCTGCTGGGCGGACGAGGAAGCGGACAGAGGCTTTAGAGGTTGGACTTGCCCAAGGTCACACAGCCAGGAAAGGACGGGCTGGACCACAGACCCGTGTCCCTCATCCCGCCCCACTCCTGGTCCACAGCCCGTGGACGTGGGGGAGCAGGGCGTGTGTCAGGACAGTTGCCTGTCTCCCCTAAGCAGAACTCACACGTCAGAGCAGCTGGAGGGGGATGTACGTGGCCCTCACGTGCGGTGGTCTTGGCGGGAGCGAGTTTGCTGGGTGGCCACGGTCCCAGAGAAACCTGTGTCCCGCCTGGTACACAGTCCATCCAGCATGGCCGACAGCTCAGAAAACACAGGAGGTCAGGCGCACCACTCCCCGGCTGTGCCTGTGGTGGGACCCGAGGTCCTCCCCAGGCCGGCAGTGTGCACACGCTGGGCCCAGCCCTGTGAGCAAGGAGTACACACTTCACGTGTGTGGACCATCGTATGGGGACCAGTGTGGATCCGCCTACGCCCTCCGCTAGCGGGGTGCCTGGGCAGAGGGCGCGTTTTGAGAGTGCGTGTGGATGGATTGCACCTCGTGTAGCGTTCAGAATACGTGTGGACTCACGTTGACCAGGCGCCCGTAGCGCAGAAGCTCGAGTGAGCCTGCGTGTACAGCCAGCCACACTGTGCTGCGGACACACTGTTTCTGCGTGTGTGTGTCTACATGTATGTGCGTTGTACACATCTTTACATACAGGTAATGTAAATCCATCACAGAGTATTCTTGTATATTGACAACATATATGTGTATGCAAAGTACATGTATATAAAGCAATATACAGTGCACTGTGCTCAGGGAAGTGTCAGAATGTCTCCCTGTGGGTGTAGCGACTGTGTGCAGGTGACAGGGTTGCACATGGGTGTCCATGTATATGCCACAAAGGATTCTGCCTATGTGTACGCACTCTGCAGAACTAGTGCGTATACACGTGTGTGCCTTTTACATGCCTCTACGTGAAATTTTATAGAGGCCGTATATGCAAATTAATACAGAGGGCGTATCAGCAGGCAGCACCTGTGCCTGTGCGCACACGGATCCGTTCACACGACGTGGCGCCCACAGAGAGGCTGGCTGTGTGCAAGTCCAGTGACTGCATCCTTGTGACACACCATGCTCGTGCCCAGAGCGCGCGCACTGCATGGATGTGGGGCTTGTGGGACCTGTCCGCAGTATACACGCTGCGGCCTGTGCATGTGGCCAGTGCGTATACACGACATGCTGTGGACCTCGGGCAGGCACATGCAGCATGTGTGGTGCAGGCAGAACACGTGTATGTACATATCACATACGTGTGCACACAGCACATCCCTCTGCTTTCATCCCTTGAGGCCACGGAGGAGTGCGGGTGCCCAGGCAAGCATGTGGGGCAGAGGTCACGACCTCTGAACCCCTGGAGGTCCCCAGCCCTGTGGCAGTTGGGCACTGCTAGGGTCAGGAAGTGCTTCCTCCCTGGGACCGGCACAACCACTGGTTCTGCTTGATGCAGTAGTTTCCATCTTGATGGGTAGCGGCTATGAAGGAGCTTATGATAGATGAGTGGCAGCTGTCAGGTGTCCATCCAGGTCACTCCTCACTGTGGCCAGCCCGAGTCCCGCCCACTGAGCTGTGCACTGTGGGTGAGGGCTTGGCCCCAGGGAGAGCAGAGGGGTTTCGAGGGCCCGGGCCGGGGCTGCCTTCCTTTTCCTGCTGGCCTGGACAGGTTCAGCCCCTGGCCCCCATCACTGGGCGGAAGGCGTCCTGTGGCCCCTGCTGGCCCCTGCAGGCAGTGAGCACCCAGGTGGGGGAGGATGGGCCACTTTTCACTCTGGGGAAGGGGCAGCTGGGCCAGGGGGAAGGCCGAGGGGCTGCCCGGCCCAGCCACCAGCTCTGCTACAGGCAGCGGAGGTGCCGACATCTCACTGGGAAGAGGGAGAGAAGCAGGTTTGGGGAGAGGAGCTATTTTCGGCACGCATTTGAGGTGTCTGTGATCCCACGTGGAGACAGGCTGCTGGAGCTGGAGCAGATGTGGGGGGCAGCGGGGAGGAGGCCGGGAGAGGTGGCCCCGAGCAGGGCAGCCCCTGCAGTCTGAGGGGTTCAGCTGTAGCTGTCCTGGGCTTGGTGCCCTTGGCAGGGCCATCCTGATCAAACCACAGGCCAGCCCTGAAAGCGGGGTGAGCCGCCAGAGGGAGCCCCAGTGCCCTTGAGGAGCGAGGGCCTGAGGTTTGGTGGCCGGGGCCTGGTCAGTCCCCTGACAGCCCAGGTGGCTGAGCAGATGAAACTGGTCAAGGGGAGGCACCTAGCGCCTCTTCAGCTTGGCTGCATCCATCACGGGAGCAGGGAGTGGGCAGTGGCCACGTGGGTCTAGGGGGTAGAAGGAAGGCGAGAATGGGGTGCTGGGCAGAGTCCTGGAAACCTCCAGCAGTGAGCCAGGAGTGGCCAGAGGCCTGGGCAGTGTCACGAGCGGGCAGGCAGTGTGAGGAATGTGTGGAGGCCGGGGCGGGCCTGGTGGGCACCGGCCATCAGGCTCTCAGGGCCTGGGCAGCCCCCGTGGCCAGCAGGTGGTGTGACCCCTGCCACAGGGCCCGAGGAAGGAGGGAGGTGCTGGGCGTGGGTGCGCACCGCAGCTGGCTCCACTGTCTCCCCGAACTTCTCTGTGGTCTCCAGAGCCACGGCCTCCCGCCTGGCCCAACAGCTAGCTCTCTTGCCAGGTGAGCGGGGGCTGGGGGTCCAAAGACCCTTCCCCACCAGCGCGTGGGGACTGCTTCTAACGGCTCCCCAAGGTGCCCCTGCCTCGGGCCCCAGCCTGCCCAGCACGGACCCGGGGAAGCCAGGCTAGGGTTGGCGGGAGAGGTGCCAGCCCGCCCTGCCGCCCGCAGGCACCACATCCACTACGTGATCCCGTACGACGGGGACCAGTCGGTGGTGGACGCCTCCGAGAACTACTTTGTGACGGACAATGTGACCAAGCAGGAGATCGACCTCATGCTGGGGCTGCTGCTGGGCTTCTGCATCAGCTGGTTCCTGGTGTGGATGGACGGCGTCCTGCACTGCGCCGTGCGTGCCTGGAGGGCTGGCCGGCGCTACGGTGAGTGCCCGCGCCCGCGGCCGGGGGCGCCCCAGCCCGGCCCAGCCGCCTGACCGCCCTGTCCCCTGCAGATGGGTCGTGGACCTGGCTGCCCAAGCTGTGCAGCCTGCGGGACCTGGGCCGGCGGCCGCACAGACCCTTCGAGGAGCCGACCGGGAACATGGTGCACGTGAAGCAGAAACTCTACCACAACGGCCACCCCAGCCCGCGGCACCTGTGAGCCGCGCACAGGACTCTCGGGGCCGCTGCACAGACGCAAACAGGACCTCGTGGACGCCCAGCTGGCGGGACAGGACTGCTGCCTCCGGCCCAGGGAGTCCGGGCCTGTGGCTGGCTGGGCTGTGGCCGCCGGGCAAGTCCAGCGGAAGGTGCTGTCTCCTCTTTTTATAAAGGCGGTGGGCATCAGGGTGGGCAAGGCCACCAGGGCCTCAAGGGACAGGAGCCTGGCCTCCCTGGCCGGGCAGGACACACGGACAGGCTCTGTCCTAGAGGTGCTGGGGGCCAGGTGGCGGGTCCTCAGGGGGGACAGGCAGGGATAGGCCTGTGTGGGGCCGGACCTGGCCTCAGGCCAATCTGATTGAAGCTGCTGTTTCCTGTGCACTGTGTTGTGTGTCCGTCCATCATCTGCGTTTGGAGGGGGGGCGACAGGGTCCGCGCCCGTCTGCACACGGGATGTGTGCATGTGCATGGGGCGTGTGCGACAGGGGGGGCGGGGGCGGCCCTCGCAGGACAGGACGCGGTGGCGCAGGCATCCCAGCCTCACTGTGAAGCCCACCCTGCCCGGCCAGTAAACTCTCCAGAAAGCTCCAGCCTCTGCCTCTTCCGTCCCGACCCCAGGGCTGCAGGGGACCCCGCAGCCGCCCTCACACAACGGCGGGACACCAGGCAGGGGCTCAGTCAGTTTTATTAGGTTCTGGATAAAAAGGCCCAGCTGCAGTGCAAGGGTGGCAGTGGCAGCAGCTCCTCCCGCACTCGACGCCACTGACCAGCGGCCGTCTGGCTCCAGATCCCCGCCAGGAAGGGCGGGCTGGTTCTTGGCACAAAAGAGTGCGGGAAGGCGGCGTCCAGGCCGAGCTCCGGGCCTCCTTAGCCCTGGTCAGGCACCCACAGGTGCTGGTCGCGCCAGCACAGCCGCAGCTGTAGGCCCTGGGCTGAATCCAGCCGGCAGCAACAGCAGGAGGGCTAAACCAGGCCGAGCGGGCCGCGGGCCACCGGGCTGCGCTCTCCCGGCCACGTGTGCTGGGAGTGCGGGCGGGCGTGCCCCTGCTCAGGGGTGTGGGGGCCCAGCGGCCTCGGGCCTGAGTCCCTCCAACTTCAGCCACTGCATCTTCTGCTGGTGCTGCTGGACGGCATCCTGCACGCGGGCGTCCATCATGGCCTCGGTGAGGACCCCATCCTCAGAAGCATAAGCCATGGCCTGGAGGGGAGAGGGCACTGAGGGTCAGACACGCAGCCCGGGGGGCCTGCCCCTCCCTGGGGCGCCTCTGCCAGGTATTGTCCAAGTCCCCACTGCAGAGCAAAGGCAGGTCCCCTGGGGCAGGACAGGGAGCTGAGCCACGGGGAGGCCTCCATCTTGTTACGTGTGTGAAACAGCGGCCGCCTGGACCAGCCAGCCAAACCTCACGGGCCCAGGGCACACCGGCCTGGCCAACCTGGGCTGTGGTCGCCTCTGGCGGGGCCACCCCTCCCCCGTGCCCCACGTCACCCACTCGCAGGTGGCGGCTGTTGACCGTGGGGAGCGCACAGGCCTGTGCCCAGGAGGGAGTGGAGGGCGCACACCTGGAGGAAACGGAGCCGCCCCGAGCAGCAGAGGGGCCGCCTGGGGACGCGCCCTGGCCGTCCCACCAGCCTGGGGTCAGCCCCAGGGAACGGGTGCAGGCTGCATGAGCTCAGCCTCTGGGACACCTTGCCTTGGGGTGCCAAGAGCATGGGGGTAAGGAGTGCAGGCAGGGAGGGTGCACATCACCACAATCGGCCCAAGCTGCCAGGGCAGAAAGGCAGGGAGCGGCACCTGGGTCCGTGGTGGTGGACGGGCAGCAGCCCTGCCCCAGCGGGGCCAGCAGGACAGCCGGCCGCCAGTGCAGGAGCGTTGGTGGCAAATGCCTGAGTCCCAGTGCTCAGCAAGCTGAGGCAGGAGAACTCCTTGAGCCTAACAATTTAAGGAGAGCCTGGGACATAGGGAGACTTCCCAGAAATGAAAATGAAACAAAAGAGTTGAAGGGTGAGCCCGGGGCCTGACAGCTTAACTGAAGAGCCCACTGGAGCTTCCAAGAATTCCCATCGACCCCTTAGAACCTCCGGCACTGCAGAAGGGGCTGCTTCCAACTCCTTCCACGGGCCAGCACTGCCTGGAATCCAAGCCCAAGGGACCCCAAGCCGCACAGACCAACAGCCCCGGGCACAGGCGAGTCCTCAACCAGTCCCAGCGGCCAGGCGCCAAGAGCGCGGCGCAGGACACAGGACAGCCCGGTGCCTGAAGAGCAACCAGCGAGCCACAGACAAGGAAGGGCTCGTCGCCGCCCATGAAGCACAGGCCTCAGCGAGTCAACACCCGCCTACTTTGTGGTGTGGGGATGGAACCCGGGGCCTCTCGCGTGCTAGGCAAGTACTTGGTTACTGAGCTCCATCTCCAGCATTTTTTAAATTTTGAGACAGGTCTAAGTTGCCCAAGCTGGTCTCAAACTTTTTTTTTTCTTTCGTTCTTTTTTTTGCAGTACTGGGGATTGAACTCAGGGGCATTCTACCTCCAAGCTATACCCCCCAGCCCTATTTTTTATTCTTTATTTTGACACAAGGTCTCACTAAGTTGCAGAGGGCCTAAGTAGCTGAGACTGGCCTCGAACCCTGATCCTCCGGTCTCAGTCGCCCAAATGCTGGGATTACAAGCGTGCAGCACCATGCCCGGCTGGCCTCAAACTTTCAATCATTCTGCTGCTTCCTGAGTTACTGGGATTATAGGCATGTGCCACCATGCTCAGCTTTCTTTTACTTTTCAGAAAAGTAAAATAAAGAGCCAGGCGTGGTGGCACATGCTTATAATCCCAGTACTTGGGAGGCTGAAACAAGAGGATCACAGGTTCCAGGCCAGTCTCAACTACTCAATGAGGTCCTCTGCAATTTAGTGAGACCTTGTTTCAAAAGAAAAAAGAAAAAATAAGGCTGGAGCTATAGCTCGAAGGTAGAATGCCCCTGGGCTCAATCCCCTGTACCAAAAAAAAAAAAAAAAAAAAAAAAAAAATATATATATATATATATATATATACATATATATAAATCTATTAGAATAAAGATATTCAACAAAGTCAACACATAAAAATTAACTTAATTTCTATATTTCAACGATGAGCAATAAAAATGGAAATTAAGAAAACAATTCTAAGCCGGGTGTGGTGGTGCACACTTGTAATCCCAGAATTTGGGAGGCTGAGACCAGAGGATCCGGGTTGACGGCCAGTCTGAGCTACCAAGTGAGGCCCTCCAAAACTTAGTGAGACCCAGTTTCAAAATAAAGAATAAAAAAAGTAGGGCCGGGCGTGGTGGCGCACGCTTGTAATCCCAGCATTCGGGAGGCTGAGACCGGAGGATCCGGGTTCGAGGCCAGCCTCAGCTACCTAGTGAGGCACTCCGCAACTTAGCAAGACCAGTTTCAAAATAAAGAATAAAAAATAGGGCTGGGGGTGTAGCTCAGAGGTAGAATGCCCCTGAGTTCAATCCCCAGTACCACAAAAAAAAAAGTAGGGCTGGGGGTGTAGCTCAGAGGTAGAACGCTCCTGAGTTCAATCCCTAGTATCACAAAAAAAAAAAAAAGAATAGAGGGCCCCTGGGTTCCATCTCCAGTACCACAAACAAAGAAAGAAAACAATTCTATTTATAATAGCATTAAAAAGAATAAAACATTTAGGAATTAACCAAGTACACAAAATACTTCTAAAGGCTGGGCATGGTGGTGCATGCTTAAAATCCCAGCATTTGGGAGGCTGAGATCCTCCGGGTTCGAGGACAGTCTCAGCTACTTAGTGAGGGACGCCGAAACTTAGTGAGACCCTGTTCCAAAATAAAGAATAAAAAATAGGGCTGGGGCCTGGGCGTGGTGGCCCACGCTTGTAATCCCAGCATTCGGGAGGCTGAGACCGGAGGATCTGGGTTCGAGGTCAGCCTCAGCTACCTAGTGAGTCCCTCCGCAACTTAGACTCGGTTTCAAAATAAAGAATAAAAAATAAGCCGGGCGAGGTGGCGCACGCTTGTAATCCCAGCATTCGGGAGGCTGAGACCGGAGGATCCGGGTTCGCGGCCAGCCTCAGCTACCTACTGAGGCATTCCACAACTTAGTGAGAGCCTGTTTCAAAATAAAGAATAAAAAATAGGGCTGGGGGTATAGCTCGGAGGTAGAATGCCCCTGAGTTCAACTCCCAGTGCCGAAAAAAAAAATAGGGCTGGAGGTATAGCTCGGAGGTAGAATGCCCCTGAGTTCAATTCCCAGTACCACACACACACACACACAAAAAAACAATAACAAACTTCTACAAAATGCTACTGAACAAAGTCAAGACAAAAATAAGTGAAGCCGAGCGTGGTGGCACACACCTAAAATCCCAGTACTTGGGAGACTGTGGCAGGTGGATCGCAGGTTCACAGCTAGCCTCAGCAAGTAGTGAGACTCACATCAATTTAGCAAGACCTTGTTTCGAAATAAAAATAGGACTGGGAGTGTAGTTCACAGGCAGAATGCCCCTGGTTCAGTCCCTAATTTCTCTCTCACACACACCAGGAATAAAAATGCCCATACTAAATTTCACACGCCTCTCAAGGGACCCAAACAGCCCCCTCAAAACGGAGCTGAGTACGGCAGTGCATGCTTGCAATCTCATGACTCGAAAGGCTAAGGCAGGCAGGTGGCAAATTCAAGGCCATTGTGGGCAATTCTGATCCTGTCGCAAATAAGAAATAAAAAATAAGAAAGGCTGGGGATGTAGCTCAGTGGTAGAGCACTCCAGGGTTCAATCCCCAGTACCACAAAAGAAAACAAAAACAAGAAAGCTTAAGGATTCACATGTCCTTATTTTTTTCTTCCCTTTTTTTGTTTGTTTGTTTGTAGTACTGAGGAGGGAACCCAGGGGCCTTCTACCTCCGGGCTATACCCCCAGCCCTATTTCTGCTGAGCCCAAGTTGCTGAGGATGGCTTCGAACCTGTGATCCTCCTGTCTCAGCCTCCCAAGTACCAGGATTACAAGCATGTGCCACCACACCCGGCTCCCCAGGCCTATTTTATTTATCTAAAAAATAAATATTAGCCAGGCGTGGTGGTACACACTTGTAATCCTAGTATTTGGGAGGCTGAGACTGGAGGATCCAGGTTCGCAGCCAGCCTCAGCTACTTAGTGAGGCACTCTGCAACTTAGTGAGACCCTGTTTCAAAAAAATAAAGAATAAAAAATAGGGCTGGGGCTGTAGCTCAGAGGTAGAATGCCCCTGAGTCCAATCCCCAGTACCTCAAAAATAAATAAATAAATAGATATTAAGTCTCATGTGGTGGTGCACATCTGTAATCCCAGTATTTGGGAGGCTGAAACAGGAGGATTACAGGTTCCAGGCCAGCCTCAACAATGTAGCAAGACTTTCAGCAACCTAGTGAGACTGTTTCAAAACAAAAAAATAAAAAAGGGCTGGGAATATAGCTCAGAGGTGGAATGCCCCTGGGTTTCAATACCAGTTCCAGTCCAATATAAGCAAAAATAAAAAGGCCTGGGGGTGACGCTTAGAGGGAGAATGATCCTGGCTTCAATTCCCAGTACTAAAAAAAAGCTATGCAGTGGCTACTAAGCACACGGAAGATGACCCCTTGCGTTCCTGCCCCAGCTCCACTCGCAGGAGTAAGCAAAGAGCTCGAGACGGCAGCCTTAAACACTGATCTGATATATCCAGATGGTGGGAAACACAGGTGCATGGAAAAATGGAGGAAATTCTGACACCTGCTCCGACATGGACGGAGGGCATACAGAGAGGGAGGCGAGGAGGCTCCTGGGAGCCTCATGAAGCCGCTCTCCTCTCAGGATGGGCACAGGATGGAAGTAACCGTCCAGAAGACCTATCCTCGGAGACCAGGCCTCTGAGGACGGAATCAAGGTGAAATGAGGGCACAGAGAGGGCCCCCATCCTTGGATCAGTGCCAAAGACAACATGCGCAGAGCCTGCTCACTGCCTCCCAGGAAAGGCCACCACAAGCACACGGCCCTCCTCCAGCAGGGCAAGCGCCCTCGCTGGGAGCCACCGGGCGGCCACCACTCTCCGGCTGCCTCCAGGACTGCCTGCGTGCACTCCCCGAGCTGTGCGCTCTGCTCTGTCAGCTGTGGGAACAGAGCCGGGGCCAGCTCCGGAACCACACAGCGGCCTTCAACGTGCGGCACTCATTACAGCAGCTGGGCATGCTCGTCTAACCCGTCCGCTGTGCTAGGATAAGTAGCCATTCAACTAGTGCAGTGTGTGCGCAGTTAAAGGTGTTGCTCAGGGCCCGACGTGGTGGCACATGCCTGTAATCCCAGTACCTGGGAGGCTGAGACAGGAGGATCACAGGTTCAAGGACAGCCTCACCAAGTAGTGAGCTCTCATCAACCTAGCAAGATCCTGTTTCCAAATAACAAATAAAATTGGGCTGGGGGTGAAGCTCAAAAGTAGAATGACAAGCCGGGCGTGGTGGCGCACACTTGTAATCCCAGCATTCGGGAGGCTGAGACCGGAGGATCCGGGTTCGCGGCCAGCCTCAGCTACCTACTGAGGCATTCCACAACTTAGTGAGAGCCTGTTTCAAAATAAAGAATAAAAAATAGGGCTGGGGGTATAGCTCGGAGGTAGAATGCCTCTGAG
>PVLC010009127.1:17545-34590 GCA_004027655.1 Graphiurus murinus | reverse complement strand
GGCCCGGCTCTCCTCAGCACCCCACAGGTGGAAGCCTCCTGGGTGCTCCGCCAGGTGGTGGGAGCCGGCTCCAGCCCGATGCAGCAGAGCTCCCTCGGGAGTGCTCCCAGGGATAGGGGTGGCGGGCGCAATGAGCCCACAAGCAGGACCAAGCCCTGCAGGGAGCCTGCCCCAGGAAGCCAAACCCCCAAGAGCACTCATGCAGAGCAGACACCTGGAACGGGAATCGGTGCTTGTCTGCACCACCGACAGGGCCCGGGTGAGCGGCCCCTCCCCACCTGCTGCAGAGCTGCCGCATGTCCACCCCGAAAGCCTGGATTCACAAGGGCTGCGCGGCCAAGTCCACAAGCCCCTTCAACCCAGGCCAGACAGGACAGGCCACCGACACCTCAGCCCATCCTCGGCTAGCGAACACCCCTCGAGATGCCGAGAGCCGGGCACAGTGGTGCAGGTTCAAGAACAGCCTCAGCAACTTAGTGAGACTGTTTCAAGATAAAAACTAAAAGAGGGCTGGGGGTGTAGCTCAGAAGTAGAACATCTCTGAGTTCAATCCCCAGTAAAAAAAAAAACAAAAGAGGTGCCCTGAGTAGAGCACAGGGCCAGGAGGTGACCTCAGCCAAGCGCAGATCATCCTCAGTGGACACTCCTGGAGGGGAGGGACCCCAGGCCTCAGAACCAGCGGAGCGCGCGCCGACTCACCTGCCAGGCCACCGCAAGCTGGGCGATCTCCCGGCCCGACATGCCCTCTGTCAGCTGGGCGATCTCTGAGCATTTCCTGCCGTAATCAAACTGGGCCAGCTTCAGGCGCCTGCAAGAGGAGTTCCCAGGTGGTGCCCGCTGGCCTCGGCCCCACACAGCAGGAGCCGTGGAGGCAGGCACAGAGTCCCGCCAGCACCAGGGCCACGGCCGCTACCCGCTCCTTCCTGCCTAGCAGGCGGGACAGCCGCCGGCCTCCTGGAGGCTCTGGGCAGCCCGGGTCGGGGTAGAGGTGGGTTCCCAGGGATGAGCGAAGCCGCACCCACCTCCTAACTGCAGACCTACCATGCCTGCACCCCCAGGGCCCCAACGGCAGGTGCTCTTTAAACGCTTAGCCAGGACGGAGCTGCTAGCTGAGCAGGCCGGATCTCAAGGGAAGGGGAGGAACGACGGAGTGAGAAGCCGTGCAACCCCTAATTCCCACAAGGACGCCCGACCCAAGGCACAGAAACCACCCGAGAAGACAGTGCAGAAATCAGGTTGAGGTGCCTGGGCCAGGCAGCCGGGGACAGGCTCCTGGAGGCAGCGGGCCAGCCACACTCCCTGGGAAGAACAGAGGATGAGCCGGGCGTGGTGGCCCACACTTGTAACCCCAGTACTTGGGAGGCTAAGACCAAAGGATCCGGGTTCGAGGCCAGCCTCAGCTACTTAGTGAGGCCCTCTGCAACTTAGTAAGACCCTGTTTCAAAATAAAGAATAAAAAATAGGGCTGGGGGTATAGCTTGGAGGTAGAATGCCCCTGGGGAAAAAAAAAAAATAGGGCCGAGGGTGCAGTTCGGAGGTAGGATGCCCATGAGGCTCAATCCCCAGAACCGCAAGAACAAAGGATGAGCCAGGCATTGTGGTGCATGCTCGTAATCCCAGTACTTGGGAGGCTGAGACAGGAGGATCGCAGGTTCGTGGCCAGCCTCAGCTTAGTGAGGCCCTCCACAACTTAGTGAGACCCTGTTTCAAAATAAAGAAAAAAAAAATAGGGCAAGGGTGTAGCTTGGAGGTAGAATGCCCCTGGGTTCAATCCCCAGTGCTGGAAAGGAAAAAAAAAAAAAAAAAAGAGGATGGTGGCAGGGGCAGGCGGAGGGACGAGGAGCCTGAGCCCTGGAGACAGAAGAACACAGAGCAGCCTCTGCTGACGGGGCACCCTGGACCTCGCCCGGCCTGGGCAGCGGGCGGCTTCGCCCACAGCTTCTCTCCTGCCCTCAGAGAAGCTCATGGACAGTGCTGACCATCCAGCTCCCAACCGGCCCAGAGGTCTGTCTCAGCCAGTCCAGCTTCCCCTCGCCCCTGGGCCCAAGAACGTCCTTAAAGACACTGACGGAGCCAGGCGCTTCAGTAACAGGAAGGTCAGTACACAATGGCGGGGGAGTGGTGGAAGGGAAGGGCCGAGGCCTGCTGAGGTGCCTGGGGGAGGAGGGGCTGAGTGGCCACTGACTGCAGATGGCGGGAGGGGTGGGACCACGTGGGGCCCTGGACACTTACTGCTTTCCTTCTGTGGCCGGCTTAAGAACATACTTGTCAAAATACATTCTCACCAGGCGCTCCCGCTCCTCCAGCTGCGGCAGGCCGAAGCAGACCATCTCATCGATGCGGTCGTTGATGGCCCAGTCGAACTGCTCGGGCTGGTTGCTGGCCAGAACTAGCATGAACCTGCAGCGACAGGCGACCCGCTGCCAATGGGGCTGGGCTGGGAGTCTTTGCACTCCCTCGGGGTTTTCCTGAGGAAAGTTGGTGCTGGGGATAGAACTCAGGGTCGCACACGTGCTAGGTAAGCACTCTACCATTGAGCTACATCCCAGCTCTTGGCAGAAAACCTCAGGAAGCGAGGAGTGATGGTGTATTTGGGAGAGAGAGGATTGCAGGTCTGAGGACAGTAATGAGCAAGTAATGAGACTCTCATCAATCTAGGCAGACCCTGTTTCCAAACAAAAAACAGGGCTGTGGAAACAGAAATAGAACGCACCTGGGTGCAATCTCCAGCAACACACACACCAGGAAGACCCACCACTGGACCCCACCAGAGCCGAACGCACAGTCCCTCTGCACAGCTGCACATACGAAGGTTCAGGTCTTGCCCCAAATCTGCTTTTCTCCATTGGTCAATGAATGCCCCAGCCCAGCGGGGCAGCAGCAAGAGGACAGCCGCTCCCTCTGGCTGGAGTCCTCACCACGCTGCGTGCATGCGTGCGTGCGGTGGGAGAGATGCCCGTGGGGCTGGGCAGGGGCCTCGCCTGGCCTCTCGGGAGGGCCTGGTCAGGCAGCAGCCACAGCCAGCGCGCATCTGAGAAGATGGCTGCAAGCCAACCAGAGGACTAGGCGAGCTAGAGACGGGATCAGGGGATCTGGCAGGGACGAGCATGCCTGGCCACAGGTGTCCAGCCTGACAGTGACCTCCGGGAGCAGCTCAGGGCAGCTGTTCCAAAGAGGGCCTCTTCCCAGGCCTGGAGGCCACCCCAGCCAAGCATTCCAGAAGAGGGCCCCGGCTCTGTCCAGGACAGCCACCTGCCCAGCTGCCAGAACAGGCACACGCCAGGCCCAGAGCCTCCCACTGCAGAGCAGCGGGGGTCGGGAGGTGTCCGCTCAGACCACCCCCCGGCAGGCAATGGAGGGACGTGTGAGCTGGCAGGATGGCTGACAGGGCTGTGTGTACGAGGCCGGACCGCCGGGCTCTGCCTCCTCAGCAAAGCCTGTGCCCTCCTCAGCCCCTGGGCCCTCAAGCCCTTCCCAGGTGGGGACTCAAGACCACACAAATAGATACCCAGGTACCGTGTGCTCAATGTGGGGCCCTCCCCTCCACACTGGTGCATGCCCGAACAGTGCCTCAGTTTCCCTCGTGAGGATCAAGGACACCATCACCAAGTGCCCTGCACAGGGAGCTCGGTCCAGGGCTCACTTGTTGCTGTGCTGGCCTGTCCTGTGCAGAAATGCGTTCAGGGCCGCCCTGAGGTCTTCACTTATCTTCTCCTGCAGGGAGAGGGTTCAGTTACCCGCCGGAGGAGCAGAGTTCTCTGAATGCCACAGCGGGGAGGGGTGCGGACACAGGGCTGGAAAGCTGAGACTGCTCCGAACACACCCAGACGCTGTAGAGGGCTGGGGTGCCGCTTAGGGGTGCCGCTTAGGGGTGCCCTGATCCATCTGCAGCACCAACGAAACCCACACCAAACATGTTGCATACGTAACTACTGTTTTACAGGGAAGTGTCACAAGAAAAAGCAGCTGAGCAGCAGCCTCAGCCCTGGGCCAGCACAGTGGACCTAGCCCCTCCCGCTCTGGCCGGCTCTATCACTGAACCTGCTCAGAACACTCAGCGCCCAGCGCTCTCCCACAGCCAGAGAAGCTTCCAGAATACTCACTGTCGCTCGCTTCCTCAGGAAGGCGTCTGCTTCATCTACAAAAAGCAGGAGGCTGTGGAAGAGAGAAGAATGGGGCACTTAAGCGCCCTAGGTGGCATCTGGAGACACTTGGAAGCTAGACTCCAAGAGGAGCCACCCACAGCACACAGGCTGTGCCTGCAGGAGCTGACGCCCACCCTCCGGCTTAGAGAGCCCACCACTGCTCTGCCTCAGCCGGCGGTGGGGGCTCCCGCTGCAGCTTCGGCTGCCTGAACAGCACCCCAGCCAGGCCAGGGAGAAGAGGTCACCCAGCGTGAATGGGCAAGGCCAGAGGGGAGGGTGCAAACCCAGGAACATGGGAACGTCGGGGGAAACTGAGGCAGCCTGTGCTGGGCTGGTCATGCTATACCACGTGGGTCACTGTGACATCCTACTTAAGAGGTCACAATGTTCTCAGCTCGCTTTCAGAAAGCTCATCAGAACAGAAAGGAGCACGAGCACACACACCGGGTGCACAGTCTAGGGGAAGGGGCTATGGTCAGAGGCCTGGGTGTGGCCTCCTGCCGTACGCCATGCCCAGGCTGACCCACCCAATAGAGGCCCTGTAACCACCAGCTGAGCCCACCCCCGATAGAGGCCCTGTAACCACCAGCAGTCCACCCTCAGTGTAAAGCTCTCTGATGGACCCTCCGCATGCCCCAGGCATCCTCAGAACCTGGGGGCGCTGGGGCCTCCCGCACAGCCTCGAGGACAGGAGGACCCTAGCAAGCTAGCCAGAGCCCTTCCCCAGGGGCAGTCTGTCGGGCCCCCAGGAACCAAGGCCTGTGTGCGTGGGAGGGGACTCTCACCCTCGCCGGCTGGTGCTGGCCCAGTCGAAGACCTTGTGCATGGCGGTCACACCCTCCCGCCCCATGGGGGCCACGTCCCCGCCTGTCATGATGGCGTAGTCCATGCCTGAGTGCAGCGCGAGTTTCTGGGCAGGAAGGGGTCGGGAGACAAAGCAGATGTTCCCTCCCCTCTGCAAAGCCCCAGCTCCGCCGGCTCACCCTGCCCAGCGTGGATGGCCCCTCCACCAGAAGGGCTGGGGAGGCCCTACATCCACAGCGGCGCCCCAGCGCTGCCCTCCCCGGGCCTCCTCACCTTGGCAAAGAGCGTCTTGCCAGTGCCCGGAGGCCCGTACATCAGGATGTTCCTGTACAGGCTCCTGTTCTTCCTGGTGTTCCTCGTTGCTATGGCTATGTCCCGCACACGTGCCTCCAGGCTGGGCTGCGAGAGGAAGTGTGCTTTGGGGACGTCCTTGGGGGTCCATGGACACTTTGCTGCAGCCCACTCCTCCGAGCTTGGTGACTGCTCGAGGGGCAGTCAAATCCAGACTGGGCTCAGACCACAAAATACGCTGCGGAGACCCAAAGCTTCCTGCACGAGGACCACGTGGCCCAGCTGCCCAGTCCCACCGCCGGCCCCCGCCCAGGCCCCCGCAGGCCGCAGCTACTTACGCTGAGGATGACGCCCTCCAGCGCGTCCTGGGGCTTGCTGAGCAGCCGCTGGCTGACCTGCAGGTAGCGTCAGGTTGGCTGGGCACAGAGGCATGCTGCCCTGCCACGCCCAGGACAGGCCCAGTCCCAGAGACATGGAGTCTGTCCTGGCCTGCACCATCTATCAGTTCTTTATTGGTATGAATTTTCCCAAGCACCCAATCCTGAGTGACTGGAGGAGACCCCACCACAGCCCATGTGCAGAATAGGCCAACAGAGAGGGAAGCTGGCGCCGGAAGGAGCAGCCGGACGCCAAGCTTCCCCTCCATCTCCTTTGTACAGAAGCAGAAGCAGACTGCACTGGAGCAGCATGGGCTGGGAGAACACACCCAAGACCACACACAGGAGGAAGCGAGTGCTGTTTGCACAAAACGGAGGGAAAGGAGAAAAACTGCACACCACCTCTTCCGATACGGAAAAAGGCCAGGCAAACACACAGAGCCCTGGGGAGGATGGGTCTCAGTCGAGGCCATACCTGGAGGGGGTGCCTCAGCGCCTCCAGCACGGAGATACGGGACGTCTCCCTCACCAGGGAAGGCTTCCCCAGCCGGGCCTCCACATACCGGCCCACGACGGCAGTGGCGTTCTTGGCTGAATAGACCCCGACAGCCAACAGTGTCAACCCAGCCACCTGGAACAGAAAGACAGCGGGTGACGAGACCACGTTGACAAGTGTCTACCCCACAATTCATCTTGCGGCGGCAAGGGGCAGCCGGGTCCTGTGCTAGCCCCAGTCCCCATCCCCGACCCCACAGCCCTCCAGTGCTGAACTGCAGGGACAGCAGGTCTCCAGTGCGCTTTCACACAGCACTCTCCTCTGTGAGCGGCACAGCAAGTCCTCTGGAGCTGAGGCTGCAGGGCTACCACGGCCAGGAGGGATAGTGGGCTGGTGCCCCACACGGCAGTGCCCTCCACATTTTTCCTGCTCATTGAAAAAGTTAAAAACGCAGCCGGGCGTGGGGGAGCACGCTTGTAATCCCAGTACTTGAGAGGCTGAGACAGGAAGATCACAGGTTCGAGGCCAGCCTAAGCAACTCAGCGAGTCTCTCCAGAACTTAGTGAGACCCTGTTTCAAAATAAAATATAAAACAGGGCTGGAGCCAGGCGTGGTGGCACACGCTTGTAATCCCAGTATTTGGGAGGCTGAAATGGGAGGATGGCAGGTTTGCGGCCAGAATCAACTAGTTAGTGAGGCCCTCTGCAACTTATTGAGACACTGTTTCCAAATAAAGATTAAAAAATAGGGGTGGGGGTGTAGCTCAGAGGTAGAATGCCCCTGGGTTCAATACCCAGTTCTACAAAAATAAGTAAATAAAATAAAATAGGGCTGGGGGTCAATCCCCAGTACAAGATACACATACACACATTCACACACACACACACACACACACACACACACACACACACACACACAGAGTTAAACTCTATTCCTAGAAAATAAGGCTAACCCAAAATCACCAATTCATTTGAAAAAGCTATCGATCAGATGGGCAGGGTAACACATGCCTGTCATCTGAGTACGTGGGAGACTGAGACAGGAGGATCATGGGGTCAAAGCCACTTTCAGCAACTTAGTGAGGCCCATTTCAAAAATATAAAATAGCCGGACACAGTGATGCACACCTGTGATTCCAATAATTGGGAGGTTGAGACAGAAGACTGCAGCTTCAAGGACAGCCTCAGCAACATAGTGAGAATCTCATGAACCTAACAAGACCCTGTTTCAAAACAAAAAATCAGCCAGGTGTGGTGGCCCACACTTGTAATTCCAGTACTTATAAGGCTGAGACAGGAGGATCACAGGTTCAAAGCCAGCCTTGGTAACTTAGCGAGGTCCTCCGCAACTTTATGAGACTTTGTTTCCAAATAACAAAATAAAATTGGGCTGGGGGTATAGCTCAGAGGTAGAATGTTCCTGGGTTGAATCCTCAGCGCCACCAAAAAAAAAAGAGAGAGAGATGGGGGGAAGGGAGGAAGGGAGAGGAAGCCTGATCCTCAAGCGCAGGCTGGGTGCGCTTTGTCCCCCAAGGCTCACGTGCTGCGGGCCTGGTCCACTGCAGCGTGTAGAGGTGGCAGAACCCTTACAAGGTGGCACCCAGTGCAGGGTGGTGAGGTCTCAGGGCGCCGCTGCCTCGAGGTCAATTCTCTCCACATCAGGCTGGTATAAAGTCAGGCCACCTGTGCGCTCAGCCCTTCCGCGCCAGGCTGGTTCCCTTCCCAGTCTTTGCCACACTGAGCTGCAGCAGGCCCTTGCCAGGATGCCAGTGACATGCCATTTGGGCTCTCCAGCGTCAGAACGGAACCAAATAAACCTCTCTAAGTTACCCAACCTTGGGTATTTTGTCAGAGCAACAAAAAAAGGAATATGACAACAATGAAGCTTCCAAAGGGCCCCACACCTAGAGGCTCCGTCCCACCCAGCTGCGTCTCTTCTCCCAGGCTGAGGAGAGAAGCAAGTGGAGGAGCGCGGCAGCCGGCGGCTCCAGCACAGGACTGCTCCTGCGGCCTGCCAGTGCTCCCCCTGGCGAGCAGGGAGGCCCAGGCTCTGCCTGCTCCAGCACAGGACTGCTCCTGCGGCCTGCCAGTGCTCCCCCTGGCGAGCAGGGAGGCCCAGGCTCTGCCGGCTCCAGCACAGGACTGCTCCTGCAGCCTGCCAGTGCTCCCCCTGGCGAGCAGGGAGGCTCAGGCTCTGGCGGCTCCAGCACAGGACTGCTCCTGCGGCCTGCCAGTGCTCCCCCTGGCGAGCAGGGAGGCCCAGGCTCTGCCGGCTCCAGCACAGGACTGCTCCTGCAGCCTGCCAGTGCTCCCCCTGGCGAGCAGGGAAGCCCAGGCTCTGCCGGCTCCAGCACAGGACTGCTCCTGCGGCCTGCCAGTGCTCCCCCTGGCGAGCAGGGAGGCCCAGGCTCTGGCGGCTCCAGCACAGGACTGCTCCTGCGGCCTGCCAGTGCTCCCCCTGGCGAGCAGGGAGGCCCAGGCTCTGGCGGCTCCAGCACAGGACTGCTCCTGCGGCCTGCCAGTGCTCCCCCTGGCGAGCAGGGAGGCCCAGGCTCTGCCGGCTTCAGCACAGGACTGCTCCTGCGGCCTGCCAGTGCTTCCCCTGGCGAGCAGGGAGGCCCAGGCTCTGCCGGCTCCAGCACAGGACTGTTCCTGCAGCCTGCCAGTGCTTCCCCTGGTGAGCAGGGAGGCCCCAGGCCCACTCCCAAGGACGCGTGGTACGCACCGTTGCGGTCACTTTGTCCCAGTCGGTCACAAAAGCTCGGAATCCCTCACCAAACAGGGTACCAGCCGTCCTGAGGGGGGAAACAGCCACATGACTGAGAGACACGGGGATCTGAACACATGGACAAAGAACATCAAGGGCAAAACCCTAAGCAAGCCTAGATGCCGAGGTCAGACCCCAAGGTTGACAGAGACACACCTGTGGGGACACAGGCTGAGAACCGCCCACCACGTGCCGACCCAGAGCATCCACAGGGGTGCCAGCACCAGGAAGCAGCCAGGGATCCCTCCGTGTCCTCACCGGATGGATTCCAGGATGGTCTGGCGGTGCTCAGCCGCCTTCAGGCGGATCTGCTCGCGGATGATGTCTGCGTTCTCCCGGTCAGCTTTAGCCCTGGCTCGGGCCTCCGCCTCCACCCGCAGCATCTCATTCTTACTCCGGAGCTCCATCTCCCGCTCCACAGTGGCTGCCCGGGAGAAGGCAGGAGTAGCAGTGTTGAGCCTGGGCCGTGCCTGCTCTGCCCACACGCAGACCCCAGCAGCACGAGGACCAGGGACAGCACAGGGTCCCAGTGAGCAACCACCCCAGGGCCAGCCCCTCTCGCAAACAGTGGAGCCCTAAACCAGACCCTGCCCAAGTCTTCTTAGGATAACAGGTTTAAAGAAACAAAACGTACAGGATTACAGAGTAAACCGACTCACACTGAAACACAACTATCAAAATACCACCAAAACCACATGAAGAGCTTGGCGTGGTGGCGCACGCTTATAATCCCAGTACTTGGGAGGCTGAGACCGGAGGATCCGGGTTCGCAGTCAGCCTCAGTTACTTAGCGAGGCCCTCCACAACCTAGTGAGACCCTATTTCAAAATAGAGAATAAAACTAGTGAGGCTCTCTGCAACTTAGTGAGACCTGGTTTCAAAATAAAGAATAAAAAAATAGGGCTGGGGGTATAACTCGAAGGTAGAATGCCTCTGAGTTCAATCCCCAGTACCGCAAAAAAAAAAAAAAAAAAAAAAAAAAAAGGGAAAAAAAAAAGAGACAAGGGTGTAGCTGGGAGGTAGAATGCCCCTGGATTCCATCCCCAGTACTGCAAAAAAAAAAAAAAAAAAAAAACAAAACCCACATGATATAACAACATGTGCTGTTTGTCAAAACTAACTGCAAACACCAAAGGACTAGCCCACTGCCACTGCAAAGTGGACCACCATGGTGGCTTCCAGTGCCCACCCTTTCTTCTGGGACACATGCTCGAGAAGGTAACGCCAAGGTCTGTTGTAACAGACGTGATTTTTCCCACCCGGGGGACCAGCCTCAGCACTCCTTGCAGACCCCGTGCAGCGGGCTGCGGAGGGAGCTTCTGCTGAGCGGGCCCCATCCTGCTCTGAAGCCCCAGGCTCGGGAACGTGGTCCTCAGTGGGGAACCTCAGCCAACGCGTTCAGATGTTGCATGGGAGCTGAGGTCACTTCCCCGCCGGCGGCCCCCGCTCCCCACCTCGACGCATGGCCTCCTGCTTCTGCACCGACTCCTCCTGCTTGCGCAAGTTCTCCTCGTTGAGCAGTTGCTGAGAAGCCACAGAAGAGGGGAGGAGCTCTTAAAATCATGAATGCAACCAACCCCAAGCCAAGAGGTTGATACTGCTCCAAGTCCGGGAAACTTGTGCCCACCTGAGGGGGTCCTGCACGTCTCACCCCTCACCCCAGCGTAGGCCCATGTGACCCTGGTCCTAGCCACGCACAACCTGAGGAGCTGGTTCAGAACTGCTCCACCAGCGGCCGGAAGACCGCAACTGCCCCACTCTGCCTGTGAAGCCCACTAGAGGCAAAAGCATCCAAACCCCAACAACTCAGGACAAGCAGCTACCACTGATGAAACCACCCTCCTGCTCTCACTCACAGACCAGGCTGCCCAGCAGCCCCCAGGCTCCCGACGCCCAGGGAGGACAGGGCAAGGCGCTCAGGGAGGGGCGCCGCTCACCTGCTGCCTCAGCTGGTCCTCGTAGCGCTGCCGGGCCAGCTTGTCCTGGTACTGGGCCCTCTGGGGAGGAAGAGTGGTGAGGACACACCATGGCAGAAGCCGCAGCCTGGACCCCTGGACCCGGCCTCGATGAGGTGCAGGGCCTCAGGGAAGCCGCCTTCAGCCCACAAACACTGGCACCCACTGGGGTGGGTGGGGCTCAGTGTGGAGGGATCTATGGGCTTGGGTGCTTGTGCGAGGGGTCCCCAGGCTTGGTATAACAGCCGACACCCAGCAGATCCTCAAAAGCCGTACCCCCCCCCCCCTGGTCAGCCCAGGCCTCCCAGCACGAGTGACCCCTGCACCCTTACGGCCTGGTGCTGCCGGGTCTCTTCACTCAGGGTCTTCCTCCTCTCCTCGGCCTGCACACGGATCTGCTCACTCTTCAGCTGCTCCACAGCGGCCTCGTACTCCTGCAGAACACACCAGACGCCCCACTCGAGGCCTCAAGGCCCCACAACACTCCCCCAGGCTGCAGGCTGACGGCACCAGGCACGATGGCAGGCACTTCTGGAAAACACAGCCTGGACCAGCACCGGCCCACACACACAAGGGGCTCTCCGCTGTGCTCACACCAGAGTCTGGGCCCAGGAGGAACCCAGACCCCAGACAGAGAAGCACCAGGAAAAGGCTGGGAAGGCCCCCTGAGGATTGAACTCAGGGGCATTCTACCTCCGAGCTACACCCCCAGCCCTATTTTTTATTCTTTTTTTCGAAACAGGGTCTCACTAAGTTGCAGAGAGCCTCACTAAATAGCTAAGACTGGCCGTGAACCCAGGTCCTCCTGTCTCAGCCTCCCAAGTACTGGGATTACAAGCATGTGCCACTACACCCAGCAGCAAGACCCTGTTTCAAAACAAAAAATTTAAAGGGCTGAGGATTAACTCAGAGGTAGAAGCCCCTGGGTTCAATCCCTAGTCCAAAATAAATAAATAAATAAATCCACGAGGTGAGGTCTCTTGAGAAAGATCTCCTGCTGCTAGGAAAAGCAGATGCTCCGTGCCTCACACCTCTCTTCCAAGTGACTCTGCTGCAAGGACACGGCCACACTCCAGCACCTTCTTTACCTCCCTGCTTCCTTCATGGACTGGCCCTGAGCTGGGGACTGAGCCAGCCACCCACACGCATGTCCCCCAGGCCCTCCTGCCACAGCTCACCTTGAGCTTGGACTGCTGCTCCAGCTGCAGTGTCTGCTCCTGCATCTGAGCGAGACTCAGAGCCTCCTTGGCGTGGCCTGCGGGTGCAGGAGAAAGGGTGTTAGCCCGGATGTGAGGCCGCCACTCTAAGTCTTATGCCTGCAATCGGTGGGCAAGCGCTCACCCTCCAGGGCCTTTGGAAAGCCACCACCCTGTCTCACTCGCCTGGCCTCACTGCTGGCCAGAACCTGCAGCAGTACCCCCCCCCCCAGGACCCACTGCCCATCCCCAACAGAAGGCCTGGCTCAGGGCTGTGATGTCAGCCCCAAGAGACCGCCACATGGCGAGCACTCCCTCAGAAAGGCTACCCACTCCATCCAGGGTGCAGTCACCATCCCCAAGTAGGACAAAGGTGGGCTTTGGCTGAAGTGACCTTTACTGTGTTACATACATTTTTTTAAGCTTCTCCCATCAGTTACAACTGATCTGCTAAGGAGGACATACAGGGAACAAGAGGGACGAACAAGTGAGAATTAAAGGGAGACCAGCCCTCCAAGTGCCAGGCACTGCTGTGACACACCCCACATGTTCAGACAGAAGTGGCAGGAGCTGTGCCCCCCGGTCCCCGTTCACAGAGCAGGCGGTTTGGCATGAACTGGGCTAACTCGGGCAGCAGTGTCAAGGCTTGGGAAGGACAATCAAGCCAACCTCCTAGACTGCCACGTCCAGGGAGGGAGCAGGGCGGATGATGAAGGGCCTGGCCCTGAGAAGACGCAGGCGGAAGGCAGGGGCTGAGCAGGCTTGCAGCCTCGCCGACCACTCTCTCATCAGGAAGGGTGGAAAGAGCCCCAGCTCCCCGGCTCTCATCCCAGCTGCCTGTTTACTCTTCATGTGACCTTTGGCAAGCTCAGTTAATTTTTTTGAGGCCATTTCCTCCCCTGAAAGTAGAGCAATTATAGCTCTCCTGGGAGAGAAGAGAAAGTAGGCAAGTGTCACCACCGGCCTGGCACCCATGTGACCTTCCTGCATTACAAGTTGGACTTTATTTTTTTGTGCGGTACAAGGGATTGAACCCAGGGGTGTTCTACTTCCAAACTACACTCCCAGAATTGTTCTGTATTTTTTGTTTTGAAACAGGGTCTTAGCTGGGCTTCATAGTGCATGCTTGTAATCCCAGCATTTGGGAGGCTGAAATTGGAGGATCTGGGTTCGAGGCTAGCCTCAGCTACCTAGTGAGGCACTCCACAACTTAGTGAGACCCTATTTCAAAATAAAGAATGAAAAATAGGGCTGGGGGTATAGCTTGGAGGTAGAATGCCCCTGAGTTCAATCCCCAGTACTGCAAAAAAGAAAAAGAAAAAGAAACAGGGTCTTGCTACGTTGCTGAAAGTCTCACTAAGTTGCTGAGGCTGTTCTCAAATCTGCAATCCTCCTGTCTCAGCTACCCAAGTACTGGGATTATAGGCATGCACCACCATGCCAGGCAAGTTAAGACTTTAACTGACCAGTAACACCCGCCACGTGGAGACTGTGGTCCAAGGAGCCGTATAACCCAGAGCAGTCTGCCCTGCTGGAGTGTCTCCACATAGACAGCTCAAGGCCCAACATGTGCTCTGGCTCCTGAGGACAGCCTCGGAAGACCCTGGGAATGCAGGAGCATCAGGCTGGGCCTGGAAGAACAGAGGTGGTCAGACTGAGCAGGGACCACTGAGGGCAGCTTACCCTGGCTTGGGAAGGCAGTACAGGCCAAACACAGCAGACCCTGCTGCAAGGCCTAGGGTTCCAGAACTCTAGACAGCTTGCAAAGGGGGTGTCAAGCAGACAGGCATGAGGCACCCGGGCAAGAAGAGTTAGGGACAGGAAGACCAGGGAGAAACCTAGCCAGCAGTGAAGGCAGGAAGAGAAATGACGAGAACAAGCTAGAGCTGGGCATGGTGGCACATGCCTGTAATCCCAGTACTTGGGAGGCTGACACAGGAATATCGCAGGTTTGAGGACAGCCTCTGCAAATGGTGAGACTCTCATCAACCTAGTGAGACCCTGTTTCCAAATAAGAAATAAAAACAGGTATGGGGTTATTGCTCGAAGGTAGAATGCCTCTGGTTTCAATCCCCAGTATCACGGGGGAAAAAAAAGACTGCAAGCTACTCGAAAAGACTGAGGCAAAAGGACCACAAGTTCAAGGAGAGCCTAGAAAATTTAGTGAGAACCAGTGGGGCATGGTGGCACACGCTTGTAATCCCAGCATTTGGGAGGCTGAGACTGGAGGATCCGGGTTCGCAGCCAGCCTCAGCTACCTAGTGAGGCATTCTGCAACTTACTGAGACCCTGTTTCAAAATAAAGAATAAAAAACAGGGCTGGGGGTAGAGCTCAGAGGTACAATGCCCCTGAGTTCAATCCCCAGTACCGCAAAAAAAAAAAAAGAAAATTTAGTGAGACCCTGTCTCAAAATGAAAAATAAAAAGAGCTAGGAGCCAGGTATGGTGGCGCACACTTGTAATCCCAGTACTTGGGAGTCTGAGACTGGAGGATCCGGGTTCTCGGCCAGCCTCAGCTAATTAGTGAGGCTCTCCGCAACTCAGTGAGACCCTGTTTCAAAAATAAAGAATATAAAATAGGCCAGGGGGTGTAGCTCAGAGGAAAAATGCCTCTGGGTTCAATCCCCAGTACTGCAAAAAAAAAAAAAAAAGAATTGGGGATGAGCCAGGCATAGTGGTGTATGCCTACAATATTGGTTCTTGGGAGGCGGAGACAGGAGGATCGCAGGTTCGAAGCCAGCCTCAACTACTTCATTAAGATCTCCACAACTTAGAGAAACCCTGTTTAAAAATAAAGAATAACACCAGGCATGGTGGCATATGCTATGCTTGTAATCCCAGTACTTGGGAGGCTGAGACCAGAGGATCCGGGTTCACATCTAGCCTCAGCTACTTAGTGAGGCCCTCCCCAACTTAGACCCTATTTTCAAAATAAAGAATAAAAAATAGGGCTGAGGGGGTAGCTTGGAGGTAGAATGCTCTTGGGTTTAATCCCCAGTACCGCCAAAAAAAAAAAAAAAAAGAATAAAAAGATAGTGTTGGGGGTGTAGCTCGGAGGTAGAATGACCCTGAGTTTAATCCCCAGCACCAATAATAAATGAATAAATAAATTAATGATAGATAGGGCTTGGGGCATAGCCCAGAGGTAGAATGTATGTAGGTACAACCCCCAGTATTACCACAAAAGGGGTGAGGGGGCTGAGGATGCAACTGACTGGTAGAGACCTTGGGTTTAATCCCTAGTTCAAGAAAGAAAGAAGCGCCGGGTGTGGTGGCGCACGCTTGTAATCCCAGCATTCGGGAGATTGAGACCAGAGGATCCGGGTTCTCGGCCAGCCTCAGCTACCTAGTGAGGCCCTCTACAACTTAGTGTGACTCGGTTCCAAAATAAAGAATAAAAAATAGGGCTGGGGTTATAGCTCAGAGGTAGAATGCCCCTGAGTTCAATCCCCAGTACCAGAAAGAGAAAAAAAAAGAAAGAAGCTGGACGTGGTGGCAGGCTTGTAATCCCAGCATTTGGGAGGCTGAGATTGGAGGATCCAGGTTCTCAGCCAGTCTCAGCAGCTTAGTGAGGTCCTCCGTAACTTAGTGAGACCCTGTTTCCAAATAAAAAATTTAAAAAATTAGGGCTGGGACTGTAGCTCAGAGGTAGAAAGAATGCCCTCAGGTTCCATCCCCTGCACTTCAAAGAAAAAAAAGTGTCCCCAGGACATAGGTCACAGGTCAAAAGTCAGCTGTGGCAGGGCGTGGTGACCCAGGCTTGTAATCCCAGCATTTGGGAGGCTGAGACCAGAGGATCCAGGTTTGCGGCCAGCCTCAGCTACCTAGTGAGGCACTCCACAACTTAGTGAGACCCTGTTTCAAAATAAAGAATAAAAAATAGGGCTGGGGGTGTAGCTAGAAGGTAGAATGCCCCTGAGTTCAATCCCCAGTACCGCAAAAAAAAAAAAAAAAAAAAAAGTCAGCTGTCTTCACAGATGCCTGGAAGCACAGCCCAGCCCTAATTCTCCACTCCAACCTTCACTCTGAAATCACCCAGCAGCCGGGTGTGGGCCACACCCATAATCCAGCTATTTAGGAGGCTGAGGCAAGAATATAAAACAAGTTAGGAAACCCCTACCTCAAAATAAAATTAAGCTGATCAAGCTGGGCGTGGTGGCGCATGCTTGTAATCCCAGCATTCGGGAGGCTGAGGCCTGAGGATCTGGGTTCGGGGCCAGCCTCAGCTACCTAGTGAGGCACTCCGCAACTTAGTGAGACCCTGTATCAAAATAAAGAATAAAAAATAGGGCTGGGGGTATAGCTCGGAGGTAGAATGCCCCTGAGTTCAATCCCCAGTACCGAAAAAAAAAAAATTAAGCTGATCATAGTGGTGCACGCCTGTAATCCCAGCACTTGGGAGGCTGAGACAGGAAGATCACAGATTTGAGGCCAGCCTCAGCAATTTGCCAAGCCTCTCAGCAACTTAGTGAAACCTCCATTTCCAAATAAAAAATAAAAATAGAGATGGGGTGTAGGTAGGACGGTACAATGCCCCTGGGTTCCACACCTATACATACATACACACATACACACACACACACACACACACACTCACACACACAAATGGGAGCCCATGCTTACAGAGTTCAAGGTTCTCAAGTCCTTAAAACTATGTCTTGAGTTGGGTGCACATGCCTGTAATCCCAGTACTTGGAAAGCTGGGACAGGAGAACCACAGGTTCAAGGAAAGCCTCAGCAAGTAGTCAGACTCATCAACCTAGTGAGACCCCATTTCAAAATGAAAATAAAATAAGAATGGGGAGTTGGGCGTGGTGGCGCATGCTTATAATCACAGCATTTGGGAGGCTGAGACTGGAGGATCCGGGTTCGAGGCCAGCCTCAGCTACCTAGTGAGGCACTCCGCAACTTAGTGAGACTGTTTCAAAATAAAGAATAAAAAATAGGGCTGGGGGTATAGCTCGAAGGTAGAATGCCCCTGAGTTCAATCCCCAGTACAGCAAAAAAAAAAAAAA
>PVLC010009127.1:0-17445 GCA_004027655.1 Graphiurus murinus | reverse complement strand
AGAATAAAAAATAGGGCTGGGGGTATAGCTCGGTGGTAGAATGCCCCTGGGTTCAATCCCCAGTACCGAAACAAAAAAAAAAAAAAAAAAAAGAATGGGGATGTAGATTGGAGGTAGAACCTGGGTTCAAGCCCCAGTACCCCGCTCCCCCCACACACAGCTGGGGAAGCCAGGCATGCTAGAGCATGCTTGTAACATGCTTGTAATTCCAGTACTTGGGAGGCTGAGACAGGAGGATCACAGGTTCATGGCCAGCCTCAGCTAATTAGTGAGACCCTCTGCTCAAAATAAAGAATAAAAAATAGGACTGGGGATGTAGCTCGGAGGTAGCATGCCCCTAGGTTCAATCCCCAGTACCACAAAAGGGGGGGGAGGGGCTGGGAGTGTAGCTCAGTGACAAGAGTGCCCCTGGGTACAATCCCTAGCACCAGAAAAAAATAAAATAAAAATTATGACTTGATACAAATTGTCAAAACCACATAAGAAGCCAGGCGTGTTGGTGCACTCCTGTAATCCCAGCATTTGGGAGGCTGAGATCGGAGGATCCGGGTTCACAGCCTGCCTCAGCTACCTAATGAGGCCCTCCGCATCTTAGTGAGACCCTGTTTCAAAATAAAGAATAAAAAATAGGGCTGGGGGTGTAGCTCGGAGGTAGAATGCCTCTGAGTTCAATCCCAGTACCACAAAAACAAAAAATCTCACATAAGTTGGGGGAGGGGAGACCTGGGCTTAGGAAAGGTCCAGATACTGCTGACACCTGGCACATGGAGGTTATTAGTCTGGGCCAGAGCCCACTGGCTATGGCTTTACAGAACCCTCCCCATGCCCACCCAAACTCGAATGTTGTGTGTGTGTGTGTGTGTTACTAACTGTTGTACCCAAGGGTGTTCTATCTCCAAGCTACACCCCACCCCAGCCCTATTTTATTCTGTATTTTGAATCAGGATCTCAATAGGTTGCATTAGGCCTCAAAGGTTGCTGAAGCTGGCTTAGAACCTGCGATCCTCCTCCTGTCTCAGCCTCCCAAGTACTGGGATTACAAGCATGCACCACCACGCCTAGCTGCGAGTGTTCTTATAAATTAAATGCAAAGTTTGCTGTATTCTCCTTAAAACCAATGACTCTCAGATATGCTTCTCTTGTTAACTTGAAATTTGCTAGCCATTACACACTTGGATCTTCCGATCTAGCCACGCCTTGGCCTACCCCACGTGGGGGCAGCAAGTGCCGAAGTCTCCCACACGCTCAACTGTGACTAAAGACTAGTACCTTAGCCGGTGGTGGTGGCGCACGCCTGTAATCTCAATACTCGAGAGGCTGAGACAGGGGATCGCCGCCTCAGCAATTTAGCGAGACTCTCAGCAACCTAGCAAGACAGTTTCAAAACAAAATAAAACAAAAAAAGGGCTGTGGTTCAACTCCCTAGGTTGAATCTCCACTACCACGCACACACACACACACACAAGACCGGGACCCAGCCGTGGCACTGGGCACCTGTCCACGCCGGCTAACCAGTCCCCCTTGCGACACACGAAAGGTGCACCGGGTTGACGAGACCTGCACCTCCGGCACGCAGGGAGGCTCTGGCCTCGCGGAGGAGCCGCCCGCGTCCCGCCGCCACACTCACGCGAGTGCTCCAGCTCGCGCGCCGCCTTGGCCGCGCGCTCCAGGCCGGTGGGGTCGAAGTTGCTCCATTTGTCCTTGGGCGCCTGCCGGTCTCCAGCGCCGCGGTCGCCGCCCCCTTCGGTCCCGGGCTGCACGGGCGGCAGGGGCAGCGATGGCCCTGCGCCTTCGCCCTTGGGGCCCTTGTTGATGCCAAAGAGCCACGACATGACCCGGGAGCGCCAGGTGCCGCCAGGACCCCAACCCGAGAGGGACTCGCGCGACTCGGAGCAGCCGCCACGCGCCGCGAGCCGGCGGCCAGAGCCACTGCGCAGGCGCGACACACACCCCTTCCTCCGGACGACGGAGGCGCGGGAGGGCCATTCCGCGCGCAGCGCTCCCACTGGTCGCGGGAACTGTGACGTCACGGGCGTGGGTGGGGCGATTGCCCCGCGAGCCTTGGGGCGGGACGGGGCTCCCGTTTATGGGGACTTTAAGGGGACAAAATTGCCCGGGCGGGTGTGCTTGCGTCCTGGGAACGTGAGTGCCGCTCAACCGCGGGGCTGCGTCGGGTTGCCTAGGGCGCTCGTGGAGCTCCGGCGGCGGGCAGCGGAGGGTCAGGGGCCCTGGGGGCCCTCGCCTCTAGGGGTTCGGGGCGCCGTAGCGGTGAGTCCCAGAGAAAGGGAGAGGACCTCATCTGGACCAGTATGGACGCGGGGCGCCCCACGGCCGGAAGGGACCCTACGGTGGACCTGCCGTGACCCCGCGGGAACCCCACGCCGGCCGTGCAGGGGCAACGAGGGCTCGGCGGCCTCGACAGCGCCGCAGGCTTGAGACTGCTCAGCGTCTCGGTGCACACGGTAGGAGCGTGATAATTGAGAGAAGCCGGCGGTCTCAGGCCAGGCTTCTGCAACCGTCGCTCAGATGAAAGGTAGGCTTGGAGAAGCAGACGCCCACCCACAGCCCCCTCGGTGTCTCTGCAAACCGCAGCGGCCACTGGTTATGTGATCTTTTGCATTACAAACCCAGAAGTATGGGAAATCGGAGCAGCTCTCCCGCTTAGTCCTCGCTGGAGGAGCTGCATAGAGCAGGGATGGCCTTCCCAGGCTTTTGGTCTCTAACCACTGAGCGTGCCTCCTTGGGAACCTGAGAATGCCCTGTCCCTGCTTCAAGGACAAGGGGGCAGGCTGAACCCGCCTGGGACACAGGGAGACCAGAATGGACAGAGGCCGGCATGGCTCTGGAACCCACAATGTCCAAAGTCGGCATCTTAGCCCCCCGCTTGCTTTGATGGAATTGGTTGAGCTCACAGAATTATATGGAGTGACTTTACTCACTAAACTAAAACAACTTTAAGCCTGAATTAAAAAAAAAAAAAATGAAAAGGTTTAGCAGGGTATGGTGGCGCATGCTTGTAATCCCAGTACTTGGGAAACTGAGACAGGAAGATCACAGGTTCGAAGCCAGCCTCGACAATTCAGCGAGGCCCTCCACAATTTAGTGAGACCCTGTTCCCAAATAAGAAATAAAATCTGGCCGGGTGTGGTGGCGCACGCTTGTAATCCCGGTACTTGGAAGTCGGAGACAGGAGGATCCCGGTTCAGGGCCAGCCTCAGCTATATAGTGAGGCCCTCTGCAACTTAGTGAGACCCTGTTTCAAAAAAATAAAGAAGAGCCGGGCGTGGTGGCGCACGCTTGTAATCCCAGCATTCGGGAGGCTGAGACTGGAGGATCCGGGTTCAGGCCAGCCTCAGCTACTTAGTGAGGCCCTCTACAACTTAGTGAGACCCGGTTTCAAAATAAAGAATAAAAAATAGGGCTGGGGGTGTAGCTCGGAGGTAGACCGCCCCTGAGTTCAATCCCTAGTACCGCAAAAGAAAGAAAGAAAGAAAGAAGAGCCGGGCATGGTGGTGCATGCTTGTAATCCCAGCATTTGGGAGGCTGAGACCGGAGGATCCGGGTTCGGGGCCAGCCTCAGCTACCTAGTGAGGCATTCCAAAACTTAGTGAGAATCTGTTTCAAAATAAAGAATAAAAAATAGGGCTGGTGGTGTAGCTCAGAGGTAGACCGCCCCTGAGTTCAATCCCCAGTACCACAAAAAAAAAAAAAAAAAAAGAAGAGAAAATGGTCCTGTGTTTTTACAACTCAGGCACAAGCTGTGTCTAGCTCTGCCCGCCCGCAGGCGAATTTGGCAAGCTTGTGGCTTTTATAAAACCCTGCTTTTAAACTGGTTGTGGTGGCCCAGACTTGTAATCTCAGTATTTGGGAGGCTAGACAGGAGGATCCCAGTTCCTGGACAGCCTCAGCAAGTGGTGAGACTCATCCACCTAGAGAGATGGTTTCAAAACAAAAATAGGTCTGGGGATGTAGCTCTGAGGTAGAATACCCCTGGTTCAATCCCCAGGACCACAAAAAGCCAGACATAGTGGTGCATGCTTGTAATCCCAGCATTGTGGGTTCGAGGACAGCCTCAGTAAATAGTGAGACACTTTCCAAATAAGAAACAAAATTGGGCTGGGGGTAGAAAAGTAGAATGCCTCTGGATTCGGTCCCCAGTACCAATAAATAAGTAATAAAAATTTAAATTTTTTTTTGTGGTACTGGGGATTGAACTCAGGGGCATTCTACCTCCAAGCTACACCCCCAGACATTTTTTTTTTTTTTTTATTCTTTATTTGAAGCAGGGTCTCACTTAGTTGTGGAGAGCCTCACTAAGTAGTTGAGGCTAGCCTCGAACCTGGATCCTCCGGTCTCAGCCTCCCCAGTACTAGGATTACAAGCATGCGCCACAAAGCCAGCTCCCTAAATAATTTTTTTAAAAGCCTGGTGTGGTGGTGTTCACCTGTAATCCCAGTATTTAGGAGGCTGAGACAGGAAGATAGCAGGTTCGAGAACAACCTCAGTAGTGAGACTGTCTTCAACCTGTTTCCAAATAAGAAATAAAATCAGGCTGAGGGTGTAGCTCAAAGGTAGAATGCCTCTGGGTTCAATCCCCATTCCCCCCCCATACACACACACACACACACACACACACACACACACACAACTCTGCCTTTAGTGGTAGCAAAGGATTAATCCCAGTACTTGGGAGGCTGAGACAAGAGGATCACAGGTTCTCAGCCAGCCTCAGCTACTTAGTGAGACTTTGTTTCAAAATAAAGAATAAAAAATACGGCTGGGGGTGTGGCTCAGAGGTAGAGTGCCCCTGGGTTCAATCCCCAGTACCACTGTGATTAGGAAATGATACCCTCCTTCCACCTGCCGGGTGCTCCCTGGAGCTGGGCCTGGGGTTGTGTGTGTTGGGGACCTCTCGGGCAGCCAGTGGGCTCAACCTGAACCACCCGGGAGAATGGAATGGAGGCCATGGGCTGCCTGAAGGGAATTCTGCCCTTGGTGGGAGCAGGACGCATATCCCAGACCTGTGACTCTGGCCTGGGTGGCCTCAGCCCCTCAGCCCACTGCTGAGGTGACAGGAGTCTTCGAACCCCGATCACATGCTGCCCAGCGGGTGAGGGTGTGAGCGTGCAGCCTGCAGAACACACGCTCCCCTGGGGCTGGCCGGGGAGGCCTGGGGGGACCCAAGCCAGTTCCACCTGTGGTCTCTACTCACACGCAGGCTGTATCGCAAGTCTGAGTCACACATGCAGGCAAACCCTGGGCTGTGACTCAAGCACAGTACCCTCTATAAGTGCTGAACGCAGCGGTGGGCAGTGTCGCCTGGGGCCCCTAGGCTCAATCGGGTTCTCGGGAAATGGCAGCAGACCCTCAGGAAAGCTGCCCTTGCACACTCAAGCACAGGTGCACACATGAACATGCCTGTACACCTCGGGTTGGGCCCCAGAGACCCCCTCTCAACCCTCTGCTCCAGGGGTTCACCAGTCGAAGCAGTGAAGGGCACGGCTTCGCCAGCAGAGGGCGCCGCGCCAGCAGAGAGGAGCTGGGTGGTGGGCGAGGGTCCTAAGGCCCTGCAGAGCTAGTGCCTCTGTCTTCTGAGTTCCAGCAGCCTGTCCTGTCCAAAGAGTGGGCCCCAGCCCACAGAGAGCCTAGGCTCTCTGAAGAAAAAGGGCTGCAGCCAGTACTTGGAAGGCTGAGACGGGAGGACTGAAGGTTCAAAGCCAGCCTCAGCAGCTTAGTGAGACCATTTCAAAATAAAAAATAGAAACCAGGGATGGTGGTGCATGCTTGTAATCCTAGTACTTGGGAGGCTAAGATAGAAGGATCGCTGGCTTGAGGACAGCTTCAGCAATTTTTAGTGAGGTGCTCAGCAACCTAGTGAGATCCTGTTTCCAAATAAATAAAAATCGGTCTGGGGGCGTAGCTCAGAGGTGGAATGCTTCTGGGTTCAATTTCCAGTACCACTAAAATAAATAAATAAATAAATAAATAAATAAAAGGCCAGGCATGGTGGTGCATGCCTGTAATCTCAGTATTTGGGGGGCTAAAATAGGAGGATCACAGGTTTGTGGCCAGTCTCCGCAATTTATGAGACACTCTACAAACTCACTATTCCAAAACAAAAAATAAAATAGGGCTGGAGGTGTAACTCAGAGGTAGAATGCCTCTGGGTTCAATTCTCAGTACTATAAAAAATAGAAAGGTCGAGCTGGGTGTGGTGGCGCACGCTTGTAATCCCAGCATTCGGGAGGCTGAGACCGGAGGATCCGGGTTCGCGGCCAGCCTCAGCTACCTAGTGAGGCACTCCGCAACTTAGTGAGACTCGGTTTCAAAATAAAGAATACAAAATAGGGCTGGGGGTGTAGCTCGGAGGTATAATGCCCCTGAGTTCAATCCCCAGTCCCGCAAAAAAAAAAAAAAAAAATAGAAAGGTCTAGGGGTATAGCTCAGAGGTAGAATGACCCTGGGTTCAGCCCCCAGTATGGGGTGGGGAGCAGAAGGAGAGAGAGAGAAAATGGGCTGGGGGCACCTGCAGCACAGGTGACGTGTCCCGGCACTGGGGCCCAGCCTCCTCTTCTACCCTGGACCCCTCACGCCGCCACCTCGACTGGAGTGTTGTGACAGGGTAAAGCATCTAACGAGACATCAGGCTCGGCATACAAAGATTTACTGTGTTGGGGAGTCCGGGTTGTTAGTGGGAAGAGAGGCAGCTGAGCTGAGGCAGGCGATTCTGGCAGCAGAGGCCCCGCCCAGGTGGGGCTGTCGGGGCAGCCAGGCCCTCCCTCTCCTTGGGGACTTCTTCGGTCCGGGATAGCAGATGATGACAGGAGGTAACCCGTGAGCAGGACCTGTTAGTGGATGGCTGGGGTGCCCACCCTGGGCAACCTTGTTTGCCCCCCTCCCCAGGGGGGCTCTCCCACCCTGACATAGGGGAGACCCTTGTGAGTGCGGCAGAGCCTGGCGGGCGCCCAACATCCTGAATGCCAGGCTCTGTGCCATTCTTCCTAAAGGGGTTTCCTGCGTCCCAGGAGCCGCCAGCTGGGTGCGAAGGCAGGCTGTGTCCCCTGCAGGTGCTCCCCTCCAAGCCCAGGGGGTCCTGCGAAGACCACCCGGCTGCCCCAGGAAGCCGTCGGGGACCCAGCGGAGCCAACTGCTCCTCCCCCCTCTTTCCACATGCTGGACCCTGGGCAACCTTGTTTGCCCCCCTGAAATAGGGGAGACCCTTGTGACCCTGCCTCCGGAGGCCCGGGCCTCTCGCGCAGGCCGGAGGCCTGGCCGCTGCCTCCCTTCCAGGGCCGGGGCCAGTCCTGGGTCTGACCACCTCTACCCGCGCTCAGACACCCCGTCCATGTCTCCGCCGAATGCTGCCCCTTTAAAGGACCACGCCGTGCGCCCAGCTCCGGGCTCGCAGGAGGCAGGGTCGGCCAGGCAGGCCTGCGGGGAGGACTGGGGGGCACTGGGGACCCGCTTGGGCAGCGAGCGCCTCCCCCACCGGGCTCGGGACGCAGGGGCCCACAGGTCGCGGGCTCCGAGCCCCTCGCAGCGCGGCGGGGCGGCTCATCCACCGCCGCCCATGGCTGCCTGCGGCGCGGGGCGCGGGGCGCGGCTGCGCTCTCCCGCGGGCGTGCAGGCCTTGGCGGACAGCGCCCTCTCGCGGCCCGAGCGGAAGGCGCCGGTCACCGTCACCAGGTAGGAGGTGCCGGGCGTCAGGCCCTGAAGCGTGGTGCTGTTGTGGCCGGCTGGCACTTCTACTTGCTGCCCAGCGCCGCCGCACAGAGGCCCGAGCTGCACGTGGTAGCCGAGCACGGCGGCGGCGCCCAGCGCCGGGGCCCAGCTCACGCGGAGGCTGCGCGGCCGGACGTGCGAGATGACGATGCGCTCCGGCCCGGCCTCCTCTGCGGGGGGAAGAGCCATCAGTGGAGGGCCGCGGGGCCGCGCCGACCCCCTCCAAGCCTCGGACCCCGACCCCCACTCTGGCCGTCCCAGCCCCCTGCTCTGAGCCCCACGGTGCGGTCGGAGCCCTGGCCCCCCGCCTCACCTGGCAGCGTGCGCACTCGCAAGTGCTGAGGTTTCAGGAGGCGCACGTTGGACTCGGGCAGCAGCGCCACGTCATAATCCGAGTCCGGGTCGAGACCAGCCCAGGTCCAGCCCGTGGCGTTCCCGGGCAGCTGCTGGCGCCTCGGGGTATCCTGCTTGGCGCTGGGCACCAGCTCCAACACGTAGTAGCCCGAGTCGGTGGTCAGCAGGGGTGGCCAAGTCAGGCGGAAGCCACTGGAGGTCACTTCTGAGGCGTGGAGCTGCTGCGGCTGCATGGTGTCTGCGAAGGTAGGGGAGGGGTCAGGGGAAGGTGGTGGGGAGGGAGGTCGCCTCCTCCCGCCAGGGGGTGGGGTCCTAATTGATCCAGGAAGACCCTGAGATGGGAGCCCCCTGTAGGACCAGGTTCATATGCCCAGACCTGCAGGAGCCAGGCCAGCCCTGAGCATGCCCAGCAGGTGCCAATCGTGTGCAAAATGCATGACTGGGCTGGGGAAGGACACAGGAGGCGTGCAGCCCTCACTCCCACCCCTCAAGAACTTCCTGTCTCAGCCCCAAACCCGACCCCATGGGGAGGTATAGTGGTCACTACCCACTCAGAACAGTGGCCTAGATGAAGGCCCCTTAAAGGTGGCCATGGAGTCAGGCGTGGTGGCGCACGCTTGTAATCCCAGCATCCGGGAGGCTGAGACCGGAGGATCCGGGTTCGAGGCCAGCCTCAGCTACCTAGTGAGGTACTCTGCAACTTAGTGAGACTTGGTTTCAAAATAAAGAATAAAAAATAGGGCTGAGGGTGTAGCTTGGAGGTAGAATGCCCCTGAGTTCAATCCCCAGGACCGCAAAAAAAAAAAAAAAAGGTGGCTGTGGTGTCTGAGAAGAGAGGACCAGCAGCCCAGCTTGACTGGCCAGCACAAGATCTGGGGTCAGCAAGGATCTGGACAGTCACACAAAGGGGGGCTTAGGGTACCGTCAGGACACCATAGAGGGAAACCCTGGGGACAATGGAGACGTGACAGCTCCCAGAGCAGCTAGACCTGCCTCAGGTCCCTGGGAGAATGTCATGTGCGGGGGTTCCAGAGTGGGCCCCGAGCCTGTGACACTGCCTGCCCCATCACCATCTGAGTGGGGCTCAGGTGGACAAGACTGAAAAGATCCTGACCTTCTTCCTCCTCGCTGGTGCTCGTGCCAGCCGGGGCTTGACAGCCAGGCACTCGCCCTCCTGCCCATCCTCCCTCTGAGACTCGGCCCCCAGCCCCGGGAGCCCCGCCCTACTGCCTGACGCCAAAGGCAGCCTTTCCTCCAGTCCCCTCCAAGCTCAACTGTGTTGGTGTCCCAGGGGCCACTAAGGGTCACATATTCCTGGAGAAGGCCTTTGGGGGGACCCTGAGCCCCTTTACAGCCACAGACATAAGCCCTTCCAGCTCAGGGGGGATGAATAACCCAAAGGCAGAGGCTTGGCAAGAACCCTGGGGTGAAGACAAAAATAAATAAATAAGATGAGAAGCCAGGTGTGGTGGCGCACGCTTGTAATCCCAGCATTCAGGAGGCTGAGACTGGAGGATCCAGGTTCGCAGCCAGCGTCAGCTACCTAGTGAGGCCCTCTGCAACTTAGTGAGACCCTGTTTCAAAATAAAGAATAAAAAGTAGGGCTGGGGGTGTAGCTCGGAGGTAGAATGCCCCTGGGTTCAATCCCCAGTACCGCAATAAAATAAATAAGACGACCCCGGGATGGTGGCATTTTCCAGTGGCTACGGCAGGGCAGGTCTCCCAGCCACCAGGCCCTCACCTGGGCCCCTCCCCCTTGGGAGCCTGGCTGGGAGGGCGTCTAGAAAGAAGCTAGCTTGGCCTGGCCTGGCCTCTACCCCAGCAGTCCCCACGAGGGGCCTGCAGGGTAAACCAGCTCAGACCTTTCTGTGGCCGTCCTCGCCCAGAACAGATAGGGCCTGCCCTGTGAGAGGCGTCAGTCCCTCACCAGGCCTGTGGGCATACACAGGTGTACACACTGCCGCCAGCAGTCATTCTCCACCCAGATGTAGCCCTCCATCCCTCAGCCCACACCTGGGCTGTAGAGACAGGGCAGCCTCAGGGGCCATGTTCTGGAGGGGCTGCCTGCTGATGGGCCCAGGACCCCACCTGGAGGTGGTCACTCAGGCCTGCCCCCGTCACGCCATAGCCCAGGTGTCAGGGGACATCAGGACGCCCAGCTGGAGAAGCCGTGAGCTCCCTGAAGTCTCCAGCCATCTCCCCCTGCTGTGGCTCCCAGCCGGGCTCTGCAGGCCCGCCCCCGCCCACCTACCCAGGATGGAGCCCCGCAGGTCCCGGGCAATGATGTGCAGGTCGTCCACGTCCACAAAGCGCAGGTGCTTCTCAGCGGGGGACGAGGCGGCAGCTGACAGCTCCAGCAGGTTACCCCGACCCGTACTGACAATGAAGACGGTCACACCGAGGTCCTTGAGCTCCTGCATCGGGGGGCCCACGGGGTCGCTGGAGCCCCCGTCGGTCACCCACACCAGTACCTTGGGCACCCCTGGCCGGGCACCCACTGCCTCAGAGAAGAGTTGCTCCTTGGCGTAAGCCAGCGCCAGGCCAGTGTTGGTGTCGCCCATGCGCTGGGCTGCAGTGCGTATGGCATCCTGGACAGCCTGGCTGGAGCTGTGCTGGTCGAAGGGGAACTCGCTGTATGGCTGGCTGCCCACATGCACCAGGCTGGCACGCAGGGCCCCAGGGCCCAGGGGCAGCAGAGCCACCAGCTGCCCCAGAAACTCCCGGACCCGGAAGAATTCGTAGTGTGACACACTGGCTGAGCTGTCCAGCAGGAGCAGCAGGTCCCCCTGGGGGGCTGATGCTGGGGGGCCTGAGGGAAAGGAAAGGGGTTCAGCCCAGGGTGGTGGGCACCAGACAGCCCCACACCCAGGGCAGAACCCCCCAAGGCTCGAGCTTTCTTTTTTTTTTGGCAGTACTGGGGATTGAACGCAGGGGCATTCGACCTCTACCTCTACCTCTGAACAACTACATCCCAGTCCTTTTTTTTTTTTTTTTCCTTTATTTTGAAACAGGGTCTCACTAAGTAGCTGAAGCTGGCCTCGAACCCGGATCCTCCAGTCTCAGCTTCTCAAGTACTGGGATTACAAGTGTGCGCCACCACGCCCAGCTCCTATTTTTTTTTCTTTATTTTGAAACAGGGTCTCACTAAGTAGCTGAGGCTGGCCTCGAACCCGGATCCTCCGGTCTCAGCTTCTCAAGTACTGGGATTACAAGCATGCCACCACGCCCAGCCCGAGCTTTCTTAAGCACATGCGTCTTCCCCAGAAGGTCCTGGGAGAGCCTCAAGGGAGAGGGGTTCTGAGCCAAGCAGAACGCACTCTAGATTCGTCCCAGCTCTGTACATGGGCCAGGTGACCTAGTGCACCCTGGGCTGGCTCCTGTCCCACGGACAGGGGACATGAGCCCCTCTAAGCCCCTGTGCTCCCCCTTTTTTCAGCACACTGAATGCAGGTGGAGCCAAGGGTCCTGACCTAGGACTCTAGGTGGGGCCTGAGCCATGGAGTTGGCGCCCTCTGGCTTGGCTTTCAGAGAGGCAGCCTGGGAGCTGGAGTTCAGCCAGGCAGCTCGACCTCCAGGTGAGGCAGAGGTCTTTGGGCAGGCCCAAGGCAGCAGGGTAGGGTGGGAGCAGAGAGAGATGGAGGAAGCCAGGCGTGGTGGCGTACACTTGTAATCCCTGCATTTGGGAGGCTGAGACCAGAGGATCCGGGTTCTCGGTCAGCCTCAGCTACCTAGTGAGGCCCTCTGCAACTTGGTAAGACCCCTTTTCAAAATAAAGGATAAAAAATAGGGCTGGGGATATAGCTTGGAGGTTGGATGCCCCTGAGTTCAATCTCTAGTACCGAAAAAGAGAGAGAGAGAGATGGAGGAGGCCGAGCACTGAACACAGCCCCCCCAGCCCAGATGGCCAGGCTGGAATCCTGACCCCTCTCGAAGATGACGTCACCCTTCCCCTGGCCCCCATCCTCTGCTCCATCTGGCCCCAGAAAGCAAGATACACCCCCCAGCAGCCCGAGGGCTCAACCAGCCCCCGGCGGGCCTCCTCTTCCTCCCCACACCCTGTGGGGTGCGTACGCAGAAGGGCTCCTCCACCACTAAGCACCAGCGGGAGTGGGGGGTCTCGGGGTGTCCCGATTCTAGTCCGGTCCTTGGAGTTTCCCCAAAGCAGTGGGGAGTCTCCAATCCTGCTACCACCTCTCTTGAGGGCCCTTGCAAGTTAGGGAAACTGAGGCAGCACGGCCTCCCAGACAGCCGCCTCCCCTTCAGGGTCCAGGCCCGCGCACACGCCGGCGGGGCGGCGCGGGGCGGGTCACACGGTGGCCTCCCCTCCCGCCCGGCTCAGTCGGGAGCTGGGAGCTCCGGGGCGCACCCGCCGCAGGTGGCTGGGGTGCTCGGCCTGCGTCCCCGCCTGGCCCCCGCAGCCTCCCCGCCCACCCACCCATCTACCCACCCACCGGACCGCGCGGCATGTGCAGCGGGGCCAAGGGGCCGCCAGGAGCCGGAGCTGCGGCCTCGCTGTACTCACCGCGCTCCTCGCCGCTCCGCGCCAGCGCCAGCCTCAGGCTCAGGGCCAGGCCGAGCGCCGTCCAGGGGAGCATCGCGCGCGGCGGAACCCGGCGCTCGGCCGCAGCAGCTCGCTACCCGCGGGCTCAGGGGCGGGCCGGGGTCCCGGCCCAGACGGGCCCGCCCCGAGAGGCCACGCCCACGCCAGAGGCCACGCCCACGCCCCGAGCGCACGCACTCGCTCCGGGCTCAGACACCGACGTGCACGAGCGCGCGCACGAGCACTCCCGGACAGGCGATGACACGCAGCACTAACCCAGGCACCACCGAGGCACGCACGCGTGGGCATGCACACACAGGCGCTCCAATCTCCCCTTCCCCGGCTGTAAGACTGCAGGGTCGACGACACCACCCCTCCTACCCCGCACACCCTTTGCAGTTCACTACCGCCCCTGACCAAGAAATGCTGAACCCGGGTCCAAAGGAGCAGCGGGGTGGAGGAGGGGCCACCCCAAGAGCATCCCCACAAAGGCCCAGGCTACCGCCTCACCTTGGCCACGGGGCCAGAGGCTCAGGCAGGTGTCCCTAGGGACTGACCAGCAGGCATTGGAAGGGTCCTGGGGCAGTGCACAGGACACAGTGCTTTGGGAAGGGACAGGAGCCTGCGGGAAGCTTCTTGGAGGATTCGAAGGCCCGTCCTGCCCAGGGTTCTTGGAGGACAAGACATAGAAACAGGAGGTGGTTGCCCAACGTGGTGACACATGCCTGTAATCCCAGTACTTGGGAGGCTGAGACAGGAGGATGGCAGGTTTATGGCCAGCCCCAGCTAATTAGTGAGATCCTAGCAACTTGGTGAGACCCTCTTTCAAAATAAATAATAACCCAGGTGTGGTGGCTCACGCTTGTAATCCCAGCATGTGGGAGGCTGAGACTGGAGGATCCGGGTTCGTGGCCAGCCTCAGCTACCTAGTGAGACACTCCTCAACTTAGTGAGACTCTGTCTCAAAATAAAGAATAAAAAATAGGGCTGGGGGTGTAGCTCGGAGGTAGAATGCCCCTCGGTTCAATCCCCAGTACCGCAAATAAATAAATAAATAATAAATAGGGCTGGGGGTGTAGCTCAGAGGTAGAATGCCCCTGGGTTCAATCCCCAGTACCTCGCAAAAAAAAAAAAAAAAAAACAGGAGGTGGTTGCTTTAGGCCGGGTCCAGTGTGACCACGCTGGGCCTCTCGGGGGCCTCCTACTCTGCTCAATGAGGGGCCCAGGGTCAGGCTCAGGTCAGGTTCCCGCAGGTCTGGAGGGACCCACTAGCTGAGCTGGGGCCTCTGGTCCCTGCTAGCCCAGAGCAGAAGGCGCTGACGGCAAAGGTCCTCCGGGGCAGCTTCCCTGCCCTTTGCCAGGACTGGCCAGGCAGTGTCCCCTGGGCAGGAGTCCACCCGCCGCCCTCCTTAGATCCCTCCCGCTGGAGTTGGGGGCTGGGGCACGAATGGGGGGGTGTCTGCCAGGATGTCCCCTCCCTTCCCACTCTCTGCGGGAGGATGCTTGGTGGGCAGGACGGATGGGACTCAATGGTCTTCCTTCCTCCCTTTCTGTCAGGTGAGACACCGCGGGGCCCTGAGGGTGGCTGGAGCTCCGCTTTGCCTAAAAAAGGAAGCAGTGGCTGCGCCTGAGAAGCTGGCGGCAGGAACAAGCGAGAACTGTGTCCGCCACCCCCCCACCCCTGCCGGGAATCTTGGCAGTGGGTGCTGGCTCTGCTCCACAGACCTCAGGCCTCAGCGAGGACCAGAGACGGCTGGTGATTCTGCCTGGGCCCCATCGGGGGAGCAGTGCATGTGCCCCCCAAGTCCAGGATGTGCTGCCCCCTGGGGGTGGCTGGGGGGGCTCACCTGAACCCCAGCCCCCGGCACACAAGGACTGCTGTGGAGGTGGGCGCTGAATGGAGGCCACAGACGAGGTGGCAGCAGCAGGGGTCGGTGCAAGGCACACCCAGGTAGACCAGGCATCTTCAGCCCCTGGCAGGAAGCGGGGCCTTGGTGGATCCGCCCTGGGACGCGGCTGCTCAAGGCCTTCTGCCCATGGTCACACCTCAGCCTGCCTGCTGGGCTCACTGGGAAGTTTCCGTCCTTTCTGGAAAAAGTGAGGTCTTCTTGGCTGTGACTCAGGCCCTCGAGGAAGCAGCCGCCCTTCTCCCTCCAGCCTCGCCATCTGAGGGAGAGGGCGCAGGAGGTCCAGCCTCGGCCAGGCTCAGCCACCTGCCGGCCCTCCCGAGGCCTGACTCCCCGGGACACCTTGCCTTCCTCCCTCTCGGGGAGGTCTTCCCCCTCTCCTCTGCCCTGCTCCCTTGCTACTCCATCAGAGCAAAGCTCATTCCCGTGGCCTGAACTGCTCCTCGGCAAGGGAGCGAGGCCCTCAGCTGCTGTAGCGACCCACTAAGAGACACACAGGCAACCGGATGATCCCTGGCGGCGGCGTGGGGGTCAGCCAGGGGTGCCTCGGTCAGGGCCACGCTGGACTTAAAGCAGATGCCAGAGGAAATGCGAATAGGACAATTTGGAAGCCTCCTTCTTCTCTGAAGGGAGCTGGGTCCGGGGGATGAAGGCCCCAAGCCTGGCACCGGGAAAGATGGGCCAGGCACAGCAGGACCCTGGCAGCAGCCTTCACCCCCAGCCCAGGCGCAGCCTCTGTCCTGTCCAAGAGGAAGGTGCCGCCTGTGAGGCTGAGATCACCCCGCACCCCCATCCTCGGCTCCTGCCTGGCAGCCCCTGTGCCTCACGTCCCAGAGCTGACCCCCTCTGCCTGTCTGTCTGTCTGCAGGCAGGTAGGTGGAGGGGTTTCCCAAAATCCAAGGTCACTGCTCTCAGCAGGACTGCGCCCCTGCCCCCACCCAAGGTCCCAGGGAATGCTCCCTCCTCCGCACAACCCAGCCTTCTGCAGAGAAGAAGGGCCCTTTGTCCCCAGCTCGCTGGCTGTGGTCATGTTTGACCCCAGGGAAAAGGGCAGCCTCTGCGGCCTCTGACCCCACCCGTGACCCCACTGAGGGCAGAGCGGCCTGGGCCCACACCCTGTGCTTGTGAGCTGCCGTTTGTCATGTTGTTTGTATCTCACACGCAGACCCACACACACACCCAGGACACAGGAACAGGAAGTGGTGGGAGCAGCTGCCATGGCCCAGCTAGGGGAGTGGGGCTGGGGACAGAAAGGCCTGGGCAGGGCAGCCGGGCTGCCGGGAGAAGGGCAGAGCAGGCACTGGGGCAGGGTTCTGAGTGTGTGGCGGAGGCAGGGGCTGGCCCCAGGTCTCAGGGGAGATGCCCAGGGCAGCAGCCATCAGGGGTAGTGTTGGGCCGGGAGCAGGAGAGACAGCTACACAGTGATGCCCTTTTCTGAAGCGGCACCCCCAGCTTTGTTCTGTAAAAGGTGACCATCATACCCGGCCTCATCCCCAGTAGGGTCTGGGCATGCTCAGGCAGCAGCCCCTGGGCAGGCCCCAACACTTAGATGGAAAAGGAGGAAGCAAGCAGGGAGCAGGCCTGTTAACACCCTGGGGGAGCCTCCTGGTGGGGGGCCCAGGACCAGGAGGAGGGGCCTAGTGGGGGGCTCTGCTTGCTCCTCCCCCCCCACACCCTGGCTCAGAAGTTGCCTGCGCTCTTACCCAGCCCACATGCCTGGGAGGGGCAGGGTCCTCCCTGAGCTTAGCGCTGAGGCTGCAGGGGCAGACTTGGCTACATGTGGGTGTGTCTGCAAATACCTTGTTGTTTTTGTTTTTGTTGTGTTTTTTTTGCGGTACTGGGGATTGAACTCAGGGGCATTCTACCTCCGAGCTACACCCCCAGCCCTATTTTTTATTCTTTATTTTTGAAACCCAGTCTCACTAAGTTGCGGAGTGCCTCACTAGGTAGCTGAGGCTGGCCACGAACCCGGATCCTCCGGTCTCAGCCTCCCGAATGCTGGGATTACAAGAGTGCGCCACCATGCCCGGCTTGCAAATACCTTGTGAATGAATACACGACCTTGCAGAGCGGTCTCTTCACCTGTGAGGTGGGAACAGCGCTCCCCCTACAGGGTGAGGGGCCGCGGAGAGGACGCGCCCACAGCCCCGCAGGCCCACAGCCCTTGCACAGGCCCCTGCTAGGGGCTCAGCCAAAGAAGGAAGATCTACATCCCCCAAAAGGGAAGTTTTGGCTGGCCCACCCTTGGCCTGGCGCTGCAGCCCTGAGTCGGGGCCAGTGGAGGGGTGGAGGCTAAGACCCAGGGAAGAGTGGGGAAGGAATCCTGGAGAGGGGTGGGGAGCAGAGGTGACATCAGGCTGGGGGCTGGGCCTGGGGACCCCATGTGCTGAGGAGGGGGTTACTGTCATGAGCTCATGCTGGGGAACAGAGGCTTGTGGGGTTCAGGTTGAGACCTGCCTAAGCAGGGGACAGAGGGGTGGACACAGGCCAGTGAACAGCTCAGGCCCTGAGTGGGGAGCCCCCCCCCCCTTCATTCTACACCCTCTAGAACCTGCTCAGATGCTGGTGGGTAGAGCCGAGCGTGGTGGCGCACGCTTGTAATCCCAGCATTTGGGAGGCTGAGACTGGAGGATCCAGGTTCGAGGCCAGCTTCAGCTATGTAGTGAGGCACTCCGCAACTTAGTGAGACCTGGTTTCGAAATAAAGACTAAAAAATAGGGCTGGGAGCCGGGCGTGGTGGCGCACGCTTGTAATCCCAGCATTCGGGAGGCTGAGACCGGAGGATCCGGGTTCGCGGCCAGCCTCAGCTACCTAGTGAGGCACTCCACAACTTAGTGAGACCCGGTTTCAAAATAAAGAATAAAAAATAGGGCTGGGGGTATAGCTCGGAGGTAGATTGCCCCTGAGTTCAATCCCCAGTAC